>JAOXOE010033117.1:0-10456 GCA_028565055.1 Phoeniculus purpureus
TCTGTTTTTGCTATGGATGGAGGATATCGGTTTCATCTGTTTTATCAGAGACACACACACACCCGCCCCCCCCACCCCCCTTGTCTTTGGAGGACACTGATGTAAACTGAAACAAGGATTAGCTGTAATGATGGTGTAAGCAGGGGGTTAAAATCGGCATTGACCCAGCATTGACTGCAGTCAGGGGGAATAAATCGCAGCCTGCGAAGAAAGGAATGGGGTCAATAGTTTTATGCCTCTTGTCACTTCATGCTACCTTCATATATCAGAGTCTGGGTGTTTGCCCTTACGTGGCTCTGTTGCCTCTCAGAAATCGTCTTGGCAGGATTCGGGGAGCGATGGCAAGGGCTCGGTGAGCGTTTCTGGGGACAGACGCTGTACGTTCTCGTGCGCGGATCTGGCCGCGTGTTCGGTGTTTGAAACACCAGCAAAGCCCACGCGCGTTCCTGTGACCTTGATTTGGTTTGGTTACCTGGCAGAGCAGCCACTCGCACAGCAGATTCACTTCATGGCATCTCGTTGAGCAGAGGGAGAGCGTGAGCTGTCTTGACCGTGTGTCGCGTCCCTCCTTGCTGAGATCATGTCCCGGGTGACGGCTTGTAGTTGGGATCGCACGCGGAAAAGCTGCCTGTGTGTCGGTCCAGTCAATGTGGGCTTAACGTAGACTGCTGGCCACAGCTCTGGCAGTTACCTGAAACCTGGGGCACAGGACGCTGCTGCCCGAAGGTCAGGATGGGGCAGTGCTGCCCTGGTGCTGCGATGCTCGCTGTGTTCGCTGTTCTCCAGAAGAGTAAGAGGGGGCAAATGCCGCGTGGAAGGCAGTAGCATGGCAGCCACCTAAGGCGAGGCTGCCTGCTGTAGCCTGCCGAGAGCACCGGGTGTAACGGTGGGCGTGTGCAGAGCTGAAACGCACCCCGTTTCTTTTCACGGGAGGATGCGAATGAGTCTGGCTCCGCCGCGGGCACTGGATTTTCCGTGCGTTCTTTTGCGTGCTTGTCACTTACCGTGAGAAACCGGTGCCTGCAGCCGTGAGCTCTTCACAGCGATCCGTGTAAACGTCTCCCAGTTATTCAAACTGGGAAGCAGAAAATGCCCGAGAAGTCCTGTCTGGAAGCTTGTTCTTCAGAGCAAGCCCCTTGACAGCACGGGAAACCAGGTCAGTCGTTTGAGCAGCTTTTCTCTAGAACGGAAGGTACCCGAATGTAAAAGGTTGCTCACCGAGGAACCCTCCAGTGGCTGTGGAGACCTGAATCCCCCTCCCCCTGATTCAAGCTACTGATTGTGCTCCGTAACGGCTTAAAACCCACGGAGCTCTGACAGAGAGAAGCAGGAAGTAGAAATTGCTGACAAACAGCATCGCAGACGGTCTCGGTGCTTGGGTTGCCGTTTGTCCTTTGGCTCTTGGTAGTAAATGGTTGCTTGGCTTGCCACCAGCGGAACGTGTGTGCGCTGCGTGCAGGGTGTCGTGGTGTCGGAGGGCCAGCGTCTGCCTCTGCGCTCTCGTTCCTGGTGCTCTTGTCCCGCCTCCCCGATCGCTCTCACCTGCCGCAGCATTCTCCGCTCCGGACCTGGAGGGGTGTTTGGCGCTGTCGTCAGCCTCTAGGAAAATGGCTGAGATGGAAGTCCGCTTACCAGTGGTAGCTAATGCTGAGAAGAGTGGCGGGGCAGTCTGTGTGGTTACCATCAACCTGAGGACTAGACAGGGCGAGCCTGCTTTGGAGAGGAAGTCGCCTTGTGTCTAGCAGGCAAACACTCGTCTGTTTCTTCAAGCAGATACCTTGCGGCGTTGGGTTTTGTTTTGCAGGACAGTGACTAAAGTAAGTCAACGCTTCTTCAAACAGCTGGGGCAGCTGAGCGCAGGCTCCCGTCTGTCCAAGCGTAGCTGAAGGCAGGATTTTTAAGAGCTTGACGTGCAGCTGCCTTCGCCAGGAACAGGAAATCGCCTGAACCGAAAATGCCAGCGTGGGCGATGTAAAAACCCATCCCCAAGTACCTCTTGGTATCTAGCCCCACGCTCTCATGTGAACGCAGCCCTCACTTCTGACTGTGAGCGTGGATCAATTCCAGCAGTGGCAGCAGTGGTGACCCTGGGGCCGAGCCGGTCCACTGCAGAGGCGTTTGTGTAGACTTGTCCAGTTCTGTAGGGGTCTGTTCCTCTTCCTGTGTAACCGTTAGAGTAAAGATCTGCGTTCACATCTCCGGGATGGTTTTTGGTTCTCTAAAAGGGCGAGTGCTTGATGTTGTCTGGAAGCACAGCTCTGCCAGGTGTCACTGCCAGGCGTGGGCACTAATGGCAGGCAGCGAGGTTTGGCTCTGACTTGAATCTCTCATCTTTGCTTCTCGTGTTCATCCGCAAGCAAGAACCGAAGTATGAAATGATAACTAACTCCTTGCGGTGCTGCTGTGTTGATTAGCACAATTGCGTTTCACCGCGTTTCCTTCATCCCATTTTTAGTTGATTAGATCAACATCAGATTGGTTTTTCTGTCAAGCGCTGCTGGAAGACGCTGCCAGCTGAAGATGGGCCCAGGTTTGTGTGCTGGGTCTCCTTTTTGGTTTTTCAAGTGGCCGAGCCCATCCACAGGAGCATCGTGGGTTCAGCCTGGGTGGACACGACACTAATGACAGATGCTCCGTTAGCCCTCCCCTTCCCTAAGGTGGAGGAGAAGGCGGATAAGGAAGAGACGCCTGTGGATTGGGGAGCAAAACTACAGCAGCTTTAACGAGACTAACAGGGAATACGTGCAGACGTGTTGCTGTGGATTTTCCCTAGTGCTGACCTCAACCCCCGCGGCGGGCAGGTGCACCACTGACGTTGAGGTCAGGTGCCGGGGAAGTCCCAGACTGGACAGAGAAGCAGATGGAACCAGGTGGTGGAGCTGGATTCAGGAATGCGGGATTGGGATCAAACGCAGGGTAGGCACAGCCCTCCTCAGCTACTGGCCGTTGAAGAAGAAAGGTTTGACCCTTGTGTACCCTCGGCCTTATAGCCACGCGTGGGATGGACTGCCCTGCTGGTCGCATAATGGTCTCCTGTCCTCCCCGCAGGTGTAGCCTCTCGCCTACTGCACCCACAACACAGAGCACAGGTTGAGCAATGGCCGTGGTGAAAGGTCACTGCATCCCAGACCTTGGTGGTAACTGTAGGCATCGAGCGCTGTCGCTTGCAGGAGCAGACTGGGCACAAATCTGCCGTTAGCGTCAGGAAGTGCGCTCAGTCGGACGAGACTGCCCCGAGAGGCAGAATCTCTGGGCAGAGTTAGTTCTGCTTTAACTCAAACCGGGCCACTAAGTCAGTCTGACGCGAAGGCTCTGCTGCTTTGCAGGACTTTGCTGCTGCAGAGTGGGAGTCCTGCCGATTTCTGAGCGGTGCAGAGGTGCAGTTTGTGGTGTTGAGTGTAAACCTGTGCAGATCGCTCGTACCCGGAGTGCAGTTGTTCGGTGTTGCCAGCCCGAAGGCGTTTGTCACTCAAGTGAGCCCTCCGTCGAGAGTTCTGAGGCTCGGGAAGAGCCTCTAGGGCTTCATGTGGGGGTGTTAACCAAGCGTCGCCCCGAGTGCATGGGAGTGCTGTGTTTTGCTGAAGTAGCCCCGAGTCTCCAGCCTGGTTACGAGCGCAGGGCTTCGAAGGAAATCGGGATAAAGGGAGCGGACTGTTAGCTTTGCGAACGCTAAACCGGAGCCAGCGCCGTTACCAGCGGCGGGTTTGCAGCGGTAGTGCTTTGACCCACAGCTGTTCGAGCCCCTGCGGTAGGGTGGGGAGGGTTTGGCGCAGCGACGGAGAGGTATGTCGGTGCTGTGCTGTCCGTGAAGATGTGGGTGTCCGTAGGTGCCTCTGCTGCGGTTCACAGCGTGTGAGCTGGATCATGCATTGTTTGTTCTTCAGCTGCCGGTGTGGGGGGTCTTTCCGTACACAGCCGTTGAGCCAATTTCCCTGCTGAGATCCACCCTTTATTCTGTGCCTTGCGTGAATAACCGTGCTGTCCCTGTTGCGGTGGGGAGCTGTCTGCGCGCGGGATGGGTGGCCGCTGGCAGCCTGTGGGTGAGTCCGCTGGGAGCTGCGAACGAGAGCTGAGCTGAGCCTCCCTGCTCGCCAGTTGGGACTTGTGCTGCTGCTCGGCCGCCTTTATTTTTGAACGGAACCTGTAGGAGCTTAACTGTCTCCGGGAGCTTTGCTGCCCCTGCCCCGTGTCTGCTGGGTTTGGATCACGTTAGGCAGCGGAATTCCGCAGTCAAGGCAAAGCAGTGGAACGGGCAGGGTGGTCGTGGAAGCTTCGGTGCCCAGGGAATGGGGCTGGGAAGGCTGCTCGTGTCGCGGCAGCGCTTGGCTGGCACAGGCTGGGCCCGAGCCAGGCGCTTCCGTCACGTGCAGGCTTTTCCTAAAACGTTCTGGGACGGTAGAAAACTCACCGGCAGTGGTAGTTGTGTAGGGAGGTTAGTGGGGTAGAGGACAGGTACCGCCCAAACACTTGTTCTCAGAGTTACCGCTCAAAATACCCTTTCCAGTAAGGTGATGGGTTGGGAAGATGCCTGCTCCTGCTTAGCCTTTGTGAAGGTGCTCGCGTGGGCAGTGGGGTTTGTCCGCCTGTCCGACGCGATGCGGCTGCGCTGGAGAAAGCTGTCGGCAGCATTAACCAGACCTTCGCTTGTCCTTTGTCATCTGCTAACGCTGGCAATGGTTTTGTGGCAGCAGGATGGCTCTCCAGGGAGTCGTTTCTCCCACACAGACCATCTGAGAACAGGTTCTTCGCGCTCATTCTCCCCCAGTCATTCTGCCGTTCCTTCCGTAATTGATGCTGCTCGAATTCAAACCTTACATCAGTCTCCCTGCGTGTGCCTGAGCACAGCCCGAAAGGATCACAAAGGGTTTGTGGTCGCTGTCTTTTTACAGCCACCTTCACAAACATCCCTGGCTATTGCAACAGCCAAGTAGGGGAGCGGGAGCCCTGCAGCTAGAGGGCTCCTTCCTGCTCGTGGCACCGGCTGGAGACTGGCCAGGAGCAGTCAGGACCAGGCCGTGTAGGTCTCTCTCCAAATAAGTCTCAAACTGCAGCTGATACCCGGTCCTGTGTATCTGCTGCTTTGACAGCTGTGGTTTGTTTATGGGTTTTGTTTAGTGCTGGCTCCTGCCAGCATCCTGTCACAAGGGTCTGCAGAAGCACCTAGGAAGCCCTTGCCACCAGCAGTCCCATCAAATAAACTGCTGCTCTCGCTGTGAAGCTGGAGCCGCTCTCTCGGGTGGCAGCTAAACAGGCTCTTAAGCGTGTGCCAAGACTTTGGATCAAGTGCTTAGCTGTGATAGCTGTCGCACAAGGCAGCTGGGGACTAGGAGTGTCAAGATACAGGCCACTCCTGGTGGCCTTGCTGAGAAGTAAGTAGCTAGCACGGCGCTGGGAGGGAGGCGCTGGGCTGGTAGCTGTTCTCCCAGCCAGGTTGTCCAGGGTCTCTGCCTTCCCTCCAGAAGGGCGCCTCGCAAGCAGGCGTGGATGTGCGTGGGGCTTGTCACGTCTTGTCTGTCTGCTCCCTGTCCTGTTTCGGGCACGGTTCCCCAGTCAGTCTCCTGCTCCTGACTTGGTTTGATGCTGCCAGCTCTCCCGGTGTCAGATCGCTCGTTCAGTCGATGTTGTGCTGGGTCTTAAATGTCTTAAGTGTCCTCTCTCCTGCCTCCTGCAAGAGAAGTAGACACACCTGTGTCCAACTGCAAGTTTACTAGGGGATCCGACCTTGAGATAGTTCTTGGACCAGCATCACAGCTCGTGTCTGCACTGTACTGCTGCAGTGCGTGACCCGTAGGCGAAGGACAGGCAGCGTCCCACCAGGACGTTGTGAGCAGCGCCGGCTCGTGTTTCTGTGGAAGGACTGAAAAGGTGAAGGTAACCTGAAGAGCTCCCTTTCGGCATTTCCTTCTTGAGAGTTTTCAGAATTGCCTCCCAGGCCGCTCTCTTTCTGCTCCTGTGGCTGCTGGTGCGTGTGTGCAGTGAACAAGCCAAGAGCCCGGTCGCCAGGGGAGTGCTGCTGCCAGGGCAGAAGGGAGGACTCCTTCCCAGTCTCATCACCAACCCTGTCTTGAGATATCCCCCATTTCGTTTTTGCAAGTGCCTTGGCCCCGAGTGTTAGCGGGGTGACCCGCCTTTTAGAGAGCAGTTACGGGCTCGGGAAGTCCATTGCGAGTCTCCCCAGCTGAGGCAAGTCCTGCCCTTCCCATCTGTCTGCTTGCAGTGGTCTCTGGCAGTTTTCTCTCGGAGAGGCACCCTTCTGTCACGGGGTGCTTGAGCAACAGCTGTTTGACTCTTTCCGCGAGGTCAGTGCGACGACACCAGAGCCCTGTGTCGTGCGGTGGCCGGCAGTCTGCGCGCGACCGAGACCACAGCAACGCGGGGAGGGTGATGCCGTTTCAGTTCTTCTCTGGCTGATGTCTAACCCCCCAGATACTCCTTGGAGTAGCCTTGTTTCTGTGAAAGCGGCGCCGTGGTTGCTGTTGCCAGCCTGGACGGGTCCCGCTCTGGGGAGCGCTTAGCAGACACGGCGCTGCATACAGGTGTGCCTGCCCGTGCACAGCCACCGCCACCGAGTTCGTGACGCGGGCTGCTACCGGCCGCCTTCTAAGCGCCCACAAACGAGACTGTGACGAGCTAAAGGCAGATGCAGCAAAGCTTTTGATCTATTGACGTGGAATTAGTCCGTGTCTAACCAGTCTGATCCATCCTATCTGTCCCGGGACGGTTTCTGCTCTCCTGGTAACCGGCCTTGCAAGTGCCTGTTCACAGTTCCGTCACTCCAAATGACGGGCTCTTGTCGTTTGCAGATCCGCTCTGAAAGCAGCCCCAGGCCACGTGCATACTGGGCTGCGGCGAATCGAAGCCGTTAGAATAGGGGTGTTGGAGCGCTAAGGGCTTGCCCTGGTTCTGCTTGCAGCAAATTGCATTACGGAGGCTCTTCAGAGGAGCAAAACGGGAAGCAGCAGCTCGTAGGAAGCCGTAGGATGGCTGACGGCCTCCTGACGGTCTTGCTGGGGCTCCGTTTCTCGCTGCAGGGCGTTTTACAGCCTTGTGAAGAAGCGTGAAGTTGGGCATTAAGATGTGGGAGGAGAAGCTACTTGCACCTTACGGCCCCTTTTCCAGTCTGCTGAAATGACAAAGGCGATCACGGTGACTTCCTGGGGTTATTCCTCTCTGGCAGACCCGACGGGGATCGACGGGTGACCAGGCACCTGTCGGAGCGACGCGTCGGCTTAGCCAGCAGTTTTGGAGCGAGAGGTGAGGTGGGCCATCTCTGTTCAGCGCCTATCTTGAGATCCGAAAGTGGGGCTTGGTCCTGGTCCCGTCACCTCTCGGCAGCAAAACGGCCACGATGTGAAGTCGTACAGAAACTACACGCTGCTGTTCATCAGAGCGTTTGAGAGCTGCCCGTGCTCAGCGGGGTCAAAACCTGTTAGATCACTGAAAGTGCCACCAAAACAAGAAGCTGAGGTCTGGGTCGGGGGAGGGAAGGTGTCTGAGGCTGGCACGTACGTAGGTGCCATCCCATCTCCTGAGCGAGGCTCTGGCCCTTGCACGTGGATGACCTAGTTCTTAGGGAGCGACGGTTCATCTGATGCCGACTCAGAGGACCTGGGAGTTGCAGTGCTGGCTGGAGATGTGGCAGCTGTGACACAGCTTGCAAGAAGGTCCATCTATTTCAACGTACTTCGTACTCCGGGGGGAGTCCCAAGGAGAGATGCAAAGTCTCTAGGACACTTCCGTCTAGGTTCCTGAGAACTTGCGGGTGTCAGCTAAGCTAGCAAGGACTTCTGGGGTCGTTAGCGAACACTGGACCTCACCGGGAGTTCTATTAAGACTAAACTGTAGTATGGTTAAGTTTCAAGGTGAAGTTTTGTGAAGATCAGCCGGGCTAAGGCCTGTCGCTTCCTCGTTTTGCAGACGTACCACATGAGGTTTTACTCTGCTTCCATCAGTTCCTTGAACGCTCGCGATGCCGATACGCGCTTCGATCCTCTGCTTCGTGCCTCTGAGTCCTAGCTCAAAAAGCCTGTCCGGATGATTGTGATGTCTTAATTAAAGCGCTTTCATGGGAGGAATAAGGATCAGATGAACTACTGAAAGCTGAATGTCTCTTTCATGCTAACGGTTTTCAAAATAAATGGCGAGGGAATTGAATCTCGGAGCGCGTCGTCGGCCCTGGTGTCATCAGCCCTGGTATCTGCAGCGCGTCGATGGCTTCTGAAGATCTTGTGGCGCTTTCATTTCGTATTTAATCAGGCTTTATGATTCTCGTAGTAATTCCTTTGAAATATGTACGCTGGTGCATTCAAACGTTAGACTTCAGCGTTTGGGTTGGAAATGCACCCTCTTGGAAGATACCACAAAGATCTTAGAGCAGCACGAGGGCTGCAGTCGTACGTGAGCTGATTTCACACGCTGCGGTCTGGATCTTCTCGGGTAGCAGCGCTCGGCTGAACACCAGCTGGCTGTGGCAGGTCACACGCCCGGGTCTTGCTAGCTGTCCCCTCTTACTGGTCTCAGATTCTCTGGATGCTGGTGCTAGCGTTGCGGGAGCTCGGTTCCTGAATCGTAAGTCTCAGAAAGACCCGGGAGAGATGAGGGAACAAAGAGGGGTGGTCCTGCAGTGTGCAGAAGCTGTACAAACGGATCATGAACAGCTCTCCTCTTCAGAGGGTTCAGTCCTGCTGCTGGTCAGCCAGCACATCTCCTTCACCGGTGTGAGTGACTGACTGACTGAGAAGCCGCGTGCAGCTCCCGAGCCGGAGTTTGGCCTGTAGCGTCTCATCCGCAGTGCTGCGTCGCAGCGCTGATTCAGGTCGCATCGCTTAGGGTGAGGCTGTCCTCCTAGTCAAATGCTAAGGAGCTGTAGTTAACCCGTGGGAAACAGAGCCGTTGCCGTACAGCGACTTCGGGTCAGTGCTGCACCTCCAGCTTGCTAGAGGGTCTACATTCCAGTCGGTTTCCAAGCAGCCGTTTTGGAGCCCTGGCTACAGAGATGTTTTTGCTGTAGCTCGGTCCCTGGGAGTGTCCCTGGGTTTTCAGTCGCTCTTCACCAAGACAATGCGGTTTTCATTGCAGGTTCCTTTTAACGGAGTTGTTTGTGTTCAGATGCTACTAGGGTGCTGGTTCTGTTATCTCAGCAGTTCGTGCACAGCGGGGAGGTGAAGTGCTTAAACACCTCCAGGATCTGCAGTGTTTCTGTTAGAACCAGAGCCTCTTGTGCCTCTTCCTACTTACACAAGAATTCTGACAGCACTGGGAAGTCCCTGCCGTGGTTGTAGTTTGCATGTGCTGCTGGGTGGTCGTCGTGTCTTCAGCAGACGCACAACGTCGTGGTTGTTTGCCACGAAATAATCGTCACAGAATCCTTGGGGATTGGCAGGGACCTCGAAAGATGGTCTAGTCTAAGCCCCCTGCCAGAGCAGACGAGCAGGTGTTTTGGTTAACCCTGATGCTCAGAAAGCTGCAGGTCTGGCAGCAAAGCAGAGGACCTTTGCTCAGAACCGAGCTGCTCTGCCAGTGAAGCTCTGCTCTGATGGATGGTCAAGTGGGCTGCGATGTTTGCGGCTTAAGGCATTTGTGGTGGAGTGTCATGTTCTAGTGCCGTGCGTCAGGGGATTCCGGTGGCAGAAAGGAGTTGCTGTCATGGGATGATAGCTTGGGAAACGGGTTTAATTCGTGCTGCGTATTCAGGAAACAGCCGCCCCTGACCTTCCATCTTTACTCTTCTCGGATGAGTTGTCGGTGTCTTTATACAACTGAGTGGCGCGATCTTGTGGGTAAATGCTAGCAAACGGCTGGCTGGCAGGAAAATGCCAGCAAGCCTGACCTCCTTGTGGCGTTAAATAAGGAACAAATTCCCGGGGGGCTTTGTGGGGAATTCTGTCTCTACTGGACTTCAGTACAGCCAGTCGCGCAGTGGAAGCCTGAAGACTCCGATTAAGCTTTAGTCTTTGGTAGTTCAGATGGCTTCAGGTTACCGCCGGAGAAGCTCGTTCAGTCTGATTTTCAGGATGCTGATGGTTTTGCTCTCAAGCAAGACAAAACCTCAGCAGATAATTAACCGCGGGTTTTGAGCTTGTCTATCTGGAAGAGCAAGGGCTGAGGCGTGTTTCGGAGCAGCGAGAGTCTGCTTACAACAGGCGGGTGGTGGTTGTAACCAGCCGCAGCAACGGAAGGTGGTGTCTGAACAGGGACGAGTTGGTACCGGAGCTGTGCTTGGCAGCCGTACATCGTGCAGCCTCCTGTCGCATCTCGGGTCAGCGCCAATGTTACGGAACTAGAAGTCAAAGTGTCTTTTAGATCTTGTGGAGCGTGGGGCCGGAGAGCTGAAAGTGGCCAAACAGACGCTGAGAACTGGAACCGTCGCCGGCGCTGTTAGTATCACAGTATTACCAGGGTTGGAAGGGACCTAATAGATCATCAAGTCCAACCCCCACCACACAGCTCAAGGCTA
>JAOXOE010033118.1:0-10456 GCA_028565055.1 Phoeniculus purpureus
AGTCTCCTTCTCTGGAGATGTTTCAAACCCACCTGGCCATGTTCCTGTGTGACTGGATGTAGGGGATCCTGCTGTGTTGGAGGGATTGAACTGGGTGATCTTTCAAGGTCCCTTCTAATCCCTAATGCTCTGCTAGTGTGTGATAGTTGGTGCTGTAGCTCAGCTCCTTGAAACGCAGAAGCGATCCCATGGGCCGACAGACCAAAAGCTCTCAGGGAAGGAGCGGAGAAGAAGAGCAGAGCTTTACTGCTGTCGCGTGCACGCACCGCACCCCTGAGGCTTAAACCCTAAGCCCCACCTTCATTGCTCAAGCTGAAAGACCATGGTAGAATTTGAAAAGGTACTAACAAGTGTGACAGGAGGGGTTAGAGATGGTTTCTGTAGAAGGGATTAAATCCTTGAGAGAACTTTGTCTACCCAGAGGAGAAGCAGTGCTGGCAGGGCATGAAATTGTGAGTTATGTGGAACAAGACAAGGAATGATTCCTCCCGTTGGTGTTAGGGACAGCTGGTGAAGCAGGCACCGTCATTTTAGCCCAGAAGCATTTAAAAGGAACAGAAAGCACTGCTTTCTGCATCCAAAACACTTTCAGCTGTGGAGCTCTTTGTCTAGGTGAGCCGTGGAAATCAATCTATGAGCCAGTCATAGGTGTTAAGTGTGTGGAGGGTAGCTCCAGCAGTGGCTGCTAAGCAGCCTTATCTAGGCTTCATCTTCAGCTCTCAAGTCTGATTTGCTGACTGGTACAAACTGGGACCATGTGCCAGGAGAAAGCAGGCTCTGGCTGCACACCGTGTTCTCACACCTTCACCAGGTGATGTCTTCCTGCTTAGGGCTGGAGACAGACACTGGTCTGAATGAGTTTTCTGACTCTTACAGGGCTTCACAGAACATTGGGGATTGGAAGGGACCTTGAAAGATCATCCAGTTCAATCCCCTTGCCACAGCAGGATCCCCTAGATCCAGTCATCATGGATTGGAAGGGACCTCCAAAGATCATCTAGTCCAATCCCCCTGACACAGCAGGATCCTCTAGATCCACCCATTAGGGATTGGAAGGGACCTTGAAAGATCAGCCAGTCCCATCCCCCTGACACCGCAGGATCCCCTACATCCAGTCACACAGGAACATGGCCAGGTGGGTTTGAAATGTCTCCAGAGGAGGAGACTCCACAAGCCCCCTGGGCAGCCGCTGCCAGGGCTCTGGCACCCTCACGGGCAAGAAGGTCCTTCTCACACTGATGTGGAACCTCCTCTGTTCCAGCTCACACCCACTGCCCCTTGTCCTATCATTGGGTGCCCCTGAGCAGAGCCTGGCTCCATCCTCCTGACACCCACCCTTCCCATATTGATCAACATTCATGGGGTCACCCCTCAGTCTCCTTTTCTCCAAGCTGAATAGCCCCAGATCCTTCAGCCTTTCCTCAGCAGGGAGATGCTCCTTTTGGGACAAAACATGGGTGTCCCCTGACAGGGTCAGCAGGCTGGCAGCTTTGGGTGTCCAGCTCCAAGCAGGATGGATTTGCACTTGCCCTTTGCTAGAGACAGACCTTCTGGGGCAAATCGTGGGTGTCCCCTGGCGGGAGGCAGTGGGTGTCCAGTATGGAGTGAGGAGTCCAGCTCTCTCCCTGTCTGACCCAGGCTCTATCACAAGGGTGATGACACGGGACGTATGGGGCTGTGTGTTTCAACATCCATCTTCAAAAAGCCACTTGGTACATTCCTCCGCACCGAGTAATGCGTTGGACAGGATCCAGGCTCGGGGATGTTTCTATAAACACAGCAGCTCGCCCTGCTCTTCTACCTCTTTTGCTGTGAGCTGAAGGATGTGGTGTTTCCTTCGCTTGCTGTGAACACCTCAGACGTTGCCTAAGATCTCACTGCTCCATTAAAGCCCCATCTTTCATTCTTACTCAACTTCCAAGGCAGCGTGAGCCGTGGCAGAAAAACCTCCCAGCCTGCCTCGTCTGTGCCTCGAGGAGATGATTTCCTAGAAGCAGCCTTCGATTCTCCAGCTATGAAAACATTCCCAGTACATCCTGTGTGTGGAGATGATTATATGCAGCACCCCACCACCACCACCACCATTAGGTTGGGTTTTCCTAGCTTTTTATTTGCTTTAATTGTTGCTCGAGGTGGGGTGATGCCTTCTCACAAAGCTTCCTTCAGCTGGAGAATGCAGGTTGTTAGACACTGGGATGCTTTGGAAAAGGTGAATTAAATCTACCTACTCCATCGTCTAGGAAAAGATAAGAAGGGGGATTGGACTGGATGATCTTTGGAGGTCGCTTCCAATCCCTAATGTTCTGTGGTCCTGTGTGATCCTGTGATTTATAGATCCGTAGATTCACAGATTCCCAGGTTGGGAGGGACCTCAAAGACCACCCAGTCCAACATATCCAGCTAAAAATAGGGTTTAAATCTTTCAAGGTCCCTTGCAATTCCTAATGTTCTGTGGTCCTGTGATCACAGTGGGGAGCCCTGGGATGTTCCTAATCCAACTGTAGCCCACTCAGGTTGCTCTCCCGGGTCCACTCGCTTCATTTTCTCCTCTGGGATGGTCTCAGCTTGGTCTAAAAAGAAATCAATCGGGTAGAGCAAAGACCTTGGAACTCAGGATGGTCCAAGCTGAGTCAAGTCTTCACTGCTGTGCTCTCGACCAGAGCTGGGATGACTGGTGCCCAGCGAGGTGGATCAAGAGCAAAAGTCATGGCCATGGCTTGACTGCTCTTTCATTTCTTGCTCCCCTGCCAGCCCAGTTCAGCAAAAGAAATCCTTCTCCCAGCCTTTAACTTACAGAGCTTGTCCTTGATACCTTGGACTAACTCACAGACACACCAGTAAATGCCATTTGCATTCGGAGCAGCCTCCAGCTAAATCTAGAGGCTGGACCCAGCTACCTCTGAGTTTCTTCTAAATGCTAATTGGAGCCTGAGAGCTCTTTGATTGAAGTAGCAAGGAACAACCAGCGTGCATCATCTCATCCAATTTCCAGAAAGCACTAGGCATGAGGACCAGGCTCCCAGTTTAATTTATGTGGTAAGAATCCCTCACCACGCATCTGTCCGGTGCCAGATATTACTAGCAGAGCTGGAGTGTCCTTCTGTGTGTTCTGGTGGAAAGTGGCTATAAATCAAACATGCTTCTGAGATGATTGCAAAACCTCCACGGAACCTGACTCACAGTCTAAAAATGTGCTGGGGGAACGGTGATTGCATCATGTAGGGGCTGCAGAGCAGACACGGCTTGGGGAACCTCCTCTCCCCATCGCTTGTGGAGTAAGTAGAGCTGGGGAACCTCCTCTCCCCATCAGCTGCAGAGGAAGTAGAGTTGGGGAACCTCCTTTCCTCATCAGTTGCAGAGGAAGTAGAGGTGGGGAACCTCCTTTCCTCATCAGTTGCAGAGTAAGTAGAGTTGGGGAACCTCCTTTCCTCATCAGCTGCAGAGTAAATAGAATTGGGGAACCTCCTTTCCCCATCACTACTCTTTCCTTCAGTACCTGGGGAGGAGAATTTCTTCCCCAAGGACTTGTAGAGCATCTCCAGGAACCTGCATCTCCATCTCTTCTTCCAGTGTTGGTTTTCTCAGCAGCATCACAGGAGCTGGGATCAGAGGTTGGGTTCAGCCCCTGAGTTGGATTGCAGCAGTGGAGGACAATTCCTGTGCGAACTTGGTCTAGGGGATTCTGGTCTGGCAGGGGGATTGGACTAGATGATCTTTTGAGGTCCCTTCCAACCCCTAATGTTCTGTGACTCTGTGAGAATGAATGAGAAGGAAAGTGAGAATTGCAGAATCACAGAACATTAGGGATTTGAAGGGATCTCTAATGATCAGCAGAAACATATCTGGAGGCTGGTGCATGGCAGCTTGGCCCTCACTTGGAGAGAGCAGAGCTCGGAGGGGAAATTGCCTGGTGGGTAGCTGATACGAATGTTTGCTCAGGGGGGAGCAGAGGGCCTGGGCAAGGGGAGGGAAATTCCTGAATGCCAAGTCAAATACAGGGAAAAGAATGTGGAGTTTGCAAGAAAAACTGCCCACTGGAGAGAGGCAACCAGATGCTGGCTGGGCACTGGGGATGGGCACTTGGGTGATGGCCTGAGGTCCTGGCATGGAGCATGTGCTGGTGTGCTGGTTGGAGCAAGTCCTGGGGCGCTCGTATGGAGCAGGTGCTGCTTGAGTCCCCATCCCTGGATGTGTTTAAAAATCACTTAGATGTAGCGTTGGAGGATCTGGTTTAGGAGTGAACTTGTAGAGTAGGGTTGATGGTTGGACTCGATGATCCCAGGGGTCTTTTCCAACCTGAATGAGTCTGTGATTCTATGACTCTATGATCTAGAATGGAGCAAGTCCTGGTGTTCTAGCATGGAGCAAGTCCTGGTGCAGTCCTTGGCCCAGTGTGTGGTCCCACTGCACAACCATTTTGCACGGCCAGCTCCAGCCTCATGGTTTGTCCATTGCTGGAGCTAAGCTCCAGCTGCTTTATGATGTGGAACCAGTAGAGAGGGGGAAAAAAGCCCCCAACAGCATTTACTGTGACCCTTCTGGGCATGTTCCTGTGAGACTGGATCTAGAGGGTCCTGCTGTGGTGGAGGGATTGGACTGGATGATCTTTGGAGATCTCTTCCAATCCCTAATGCTCTGTGAGTCTGTGATTCTGTGACCCTGTTGTGGCCTCTGCTAACAGAAACTCCTGGCATCCATGATTGAACGACGTTTTAATTCAGGCTATATCAAACCAAGATGTTTTCCACGAGCCATCCCAGCACAGAAAGAGGAGACGAAGGCTCACAAGAAGCTCTTGAGCTTCAGCATCCCAACATGTGCCCCAGATGCCATCACGACATCTTTGATGGGCAGGCCGGTTGATTTAAAGGAGAGAGGGTTGGACTGGGGGGGCCAGAGGGGAGGTTAATTGAAACCATTGTGTTATGATAACCAAATGTTCCCCGTCTTTTGCATCTCCCATAGATAGCAATGAGAGAGATAATAATGCTATGTCCGTTCTGGGGGAGAGATCAAAGTGTCTCCTGGAAAGAGAAGCACAGTTGTCCCCTGAATGCATCTGGGCTGCAGACAGCCTCTGGAGAAGTTGCTCATGGGGCAGAGCAGTGCTGTCTGGATGCTTTGAGAAGTGCATGGGCTGGCTGAGGGAGAAAAAGGCTCTGGGTAAAGGGATCTGTGGTCCGTCAACGTGGCTTTTGTGGACCCAGGTTGGATTTGATGATCTTCTAGGTGATTCTGATGTGGTGGTGAGACTGAACTAGATGATTTTTCGAGGTCACTTCCAATCCCCAATGTTCTGTGATCCTGTGATCTTAACGTCTTTTCAAAGCTAAATGTTTCTGTGACTCTAGGGGATAATGAGGGCATCTGACCATGCTGGACTTTCAGCAAGAGATGCTGCTGCGATACCCATAGTGCTAACTGAGATGGGATATCTGGCAGCTGGGGATCCAGGGTGGCAACCTGACATCAATTCAGTTGTCCTGGGAAACCACAGAATCATTCAGGTTGGAAAAGACCCCTGGGATCATCAAGTCCAACCATCAACCCTACTCTACAAGGCCACCCCTAAAACAGATCCCCCAACACTACATTTAAGTGACTTTTAAACTCATCCAGGGATGGGGACTCAACCACCACCCTGGGCAGCCCATCCCAGTGCCTGACCACTCTCTCTGTGAAGGATTTCTTCCTGATGTCCAGTCTAACCCTAACCTGTTGAAGCTTGAAGCCCTTCCCTCTGGTTCTGTCACTACCTACCTGTGAGAAGAGACCACTGTCAACATCTCTACAGTGTCCTTTCAGATAGTTGTAGAGAGCAACGAGGTCTCCCCTTAGCCTCCTCTTCCTCAAACTAAACAGTCTCAACTCTCTCAAACTCTCCTCATCAGATCAGTGTTTTTTTCTACTGTCTTCACAAAAGTCAAGCTGGATGTACACTGTCTGAAGGCACTAAAGATTTCAGACCCTGCAGATGACTCCCAACACAAGAATAACCTCCCAAAGCTCTAAATACCTGCTCCAGGCACGTGGACAGCATCTGAAATTCAACAGTTCAAAATGCATGGAAACAATCTCGCCCAAACCCCTCTGCAGTTAACATGCGAATGTCAGGAAGGGCAGACAGAACATACCTACGGGAAGACCCAGAACGTGATCTTTGGAAGGGAGAGCAAATCGAAATCTTCTCGTGTCATGACTAACTTCCTGCAAGAAGAAAATAAAAAGAACAATCAGCAGTTCTTGTGGGAGGACTTAACACCTACACTTGCACTTGTAAAACCAATAGTCTAGCTTCCTGCACGGTTAAGGATTTGGGGGAGAGAAGCATCCTAACTGAGATCTTTGCACGTGCACGATGCTACAGACAACTCTTCTGAATGTGCCAGTTGTGCAGAGGTCAACTTTTCATTGAAATTCACCAAAAACCTGAAGTATTTTGAGATTAAAGGGTAAGTAATACAGCTGTAAAGCCAGAAATAAAACAGAAATGGAAATCACAGAAGCACAGAACATTACGGACTGGAAGGGACCTCGAAAGACCATCCAGTCCAATCCCTCTGCCACAGCAGGATCTCCTAGATCAAGTCACACAGGAACAAGTCCAGGCGGGTTTTAAATGACGCCAGAGAAGGAGACTTCACAACTCCCCTGGGCAGCCCCTTCCAGGGCTCTGGCACCCTCATTGGGAAGAAGTTCCTTCTCATATTGATGATCCTCCTGACACCCGCCCCTTCCATATTTATCAACATTAATGGGGTCACTCCTCAGTCTCCTTTTTTCCAAGCTCAAGACACCCATCTCCCTCAGCCTTTCCTCGGCAGGGAGATCTTCCACTCCATCATCTTTGTGGCTCTGTGCTGGACTCTCTACAGCAGCTCTGTGTCCTTCTGGAACAGAGGGGCCCAGAACTGGACACAATATTCCAGATGCAGTCTCACAAGCGCAGAGTAGATGGGGAGAAGAACCTCTCTTGATCTGCTAACCACTCGCCTTCTGATCCACCCCAGGATGCTGTTGGCCTTCTTGGCCACAAGGGCACATTTCTGGCTCATGATCATCCTACTGGCCACCAGGACCCCCAAGTCCCTTTCTCCCACACTCCTCTCCAACAGGTCAGTCCCAAACCCATACTGATGCCTGGGGTGGTTCTTGCCTGGATGCCAGACTCTACACTGCCCTCGTTATAGTTCATTCAATGTCTCCCCGCCCAGCTCTCCAGCCTCTCCAGGTCCCAATGAATGGCAGCCCAGCCTACTGTGGTGTCAGCCACTCCTCTCAGTTTTGTGTCATCAGCAAACTTACTGACAGCGCTCTCTAATCCCTCATCCAAGTCATTAACGAGTAGATTGAATAGCACTGTTCCCAGTACTAATCCTTGGGGAACTCCGGCCTCCAACGAGACTCCATCTCATTGACCACTACTCTCTGGCTTCTGTCTGTTTCCCTGAGACATTTCCCATTTAGGGAAAAAAACTGCAAGCATTTAGTCAAATACTCTCACTTCATCAAGGCATCACCACAGGCAGCATCATTTAACCTGGCTAGGTAACAGCTCCATCCTAGGATTTTTTGAAAAAGCATAAAAAACAGAAGAGAGAAAATAAAACAACCAGTATTTAGCAAAATAAATTTAAAAATCCAGTGATTCTCAGAATCATGTGAAGTGCCTTGAGCTTCCTTCTCCTCCTGCAGGTCAGACAAGACTGTACCCGCAGCCATGTGCTCCAGATCTCATGAGCAAGAGAAGAGTATACAACAAGGGTGCTACTGCAGCACACACGGGAAATAGACTCAGTAACGCCGCCAGCACAAGCTGTGGGGAAGCTTTCTGTTTCCACAAAATTAGGATTTGGAATGAGGGCAACCATTTTCTTTGGCAGAGGAAAACCAAAAGTCTCAAAGCTCCGTTCCAGGCCAAGGTACTTCTCACCAGAACTATTGTGACAACTTTCTGATTTGAGCCCAAGTAGCCAAGAAGGCCAGTGGCATCCTGGCCTGGATCAGAAACTGTGTGTCCAGCAAGAGTAGAGAGGTGATTGTGCCCCGGTACTCAGCACTGGGGAGTGAGGCTGCACCTTGACTACTGGGTCCAGTTTTGGGTACCTCAGGACAAGGGAGACATCGAGGTGCTGGTGCAAGTGCAGAGGAGGGCAACGGATCTGGGGAATGGCCTGGAGAATAAATCTGATGAGGACAGATTGACAGAGTTGGAGCTGTTTAGTTTGAAGAAGAGGAGGCTAAGGGGAGACCTCATGGCTCTCTACAGCTATCTGAAAGCACATTGTAGAGGTGTTGGTGCTGGTCTCTTCTCACAGGTCATTAGTGACAGAACCAGAGGGAAGGGCTTCAAGCTCCAACAGGGGAGGGCTAGATTGGACAACAGGAGAAAATTCTTCACAAAGAGAGAGGTCAGACACTGGAATGGGCTGCCCAGCATGGTGATTGAGTCACCATCCCTGGATAAGTTTAAAAGACTTAGATGTGGTGTTGGGGGATCTGTTTTAGGAGTGACCTTGTAGAGTAGAGTTGATGGTTGGACTCAATGATCCCAAGGGTCTTTTCCAAACTGAATTATTCTGTGATTCTATGAGAAGGATAATATTTTCTGTCTTTTCATTTACTTCAGTGAAGTAGCTCTGTCCTTCGTAGCTTGGGAGAAAAATGATCAGGCTTTGAAAAACACAAGTGAGGTTACATATCTTTCCAAGCCGTTAATACCAGTGAGGTCCAAGAGGGGACATCTGTTTTTTCTAGAACCTTGAATTATGAACTTGAAGAGTCAACTCAGTTAACTACTTGCAGATAATACTGGCTCTGTTTATGAAATGGATCAGTATGAAATATCCTTGCACTTTATCAGGTCCTTTAAATTACTTCAAAAATATGGTTGTGTACGTTTTACATCTAAAGTTAGCTCAAAGTAGATCACACCTAATAAATGTGATGGTAAAGAAAGCATCTAAAATCCAGCAAAAGCCCACATCTTCCATAAAGCGTGGAGTATTCATGTTTCAGGGAGGAAAAAGATTAACTAACTTATCCATCTGTTCTTTTGGAGGGTTTTTTTACCATTGGTTAATTGAACAATTGAGGACTTTGTTGCAGCAGTTTCCAGGTGTGATAACATCTGAAGAATGAGGCATCAATTAATCATTCTGATAAAAATCCCATTTTGATTCCCTGTTTGTTTATTAGGTTCAAATTGAAATATTTGTGGTTTATTTGTATTTCACTGCTTGATATGAAATGTTTTGGGGCAGATGAGGTGTGTATATTCAGGCTCATGAGGAGTGTAATCAATAAGCTCATCCAGAGTCCAACTGCTGGAGGAATTAGACAGGAGTAAGCTTCTGGTTTTGATGTGGAAAGAAGGTTTGTGATCTCATTCTGCAAATCTTTGGTATCGCTGTGTTGGTAAAATGTGTCTGTTTCACTTGACGATGGCTGGTGGATCCCATAAACAAACAGTGAAAAGTTTCTGACAGACTAGAAATAATTGGGGAAAATAAAGAGCTGCAGTGCAAGGAAACTTGCCTGGATATGTTCCAGTGCGGCTTGGTCTAGGTGATCCTGCTGTGGCAGGGGGATCGGACTAGATGATCGTTCGAGGTCCTTCCAGTCCCTGATGTTCTGTGATTCTGTGATAATTTATGTGGTTTAGGATTTGTGAAGATAGTAAGGTGCCTTTTGGCCTTCTTGGGGAGTTCCTAGCCGTATGTTAACAGGATTCCTTTCTGTAAATGAATCTCAGGCTTTTGGGAAGGACTTTGACCATCACTTTGGAAAAGGTGGCTCACAGCTGTTAAACATGAAGCCTAGTGACTTTGATGCGATCACAACTGCTCTCCTTGAAAAAATGAACAAAAGCTATAAAGAACCTGGAAACTTGAAAGAATGTTCACCATGGATGAGTGAATTCAAAGCTGAATTCTTGAGGAATGAGCTAGAGATTCCTGGTAAGTTCCCTTTCAGCATTAATGGGGAAGCACTGTCCCTTACATGGCAGTCGCTGCTCTTGATTGCTGCCACTTACAGTGACTCTACAGCCCTAATTTGTGGAACAACCAGATACCAGTATAGGTTGGGGACTGACCTGTTAGAGAGCAGCATAGGAGAGAGGGACCTGGGGGTCCTGGAGGCAAACAGGATGACCATAAGCCAGTAATGGGCCCTTGTGGTCGAGAAGGCAAATGGCATCCTGCGGTGGACCAGAAGGGAGGTGGTTAGTAGATCGAGACAGATTCTCCTGCCTTTCTGCTCTGCCCTGGTGAGACCACATCTGGGGTATTGTGTCCAGTTCTGGGCTCCTCAGTTCAAGAAGGACATAGAGCTGCTGGAGAGAGTCCAGTGCAGAGCCATGAAGATGATGAAAGGAGTGGAGCATCTCCCTGATGAAGAAAGGCTGAGGGAGCTGGGTCTCTTTAGCTTGGAGAAGAGGAGACTGAGGGGTGAC
>JAOXOE010033119.1:0-10453 GCA_028565055.1 Phoeniculus purpureus
GGAACAACTCTTGATGTTCTGTGAGTCCAGAGATTCAAAATGGGAAACGAGTCCCTGCCAATCAAGTTAAAATGCTTGAACCTAGCAAACCTGTGTGCAGATGTTACGCTTTCCTCAAGCGAGTGAAGAAACCTCACTCTCAACCACTGATTTCTTCTACCCAAGAGTATTGGAAAGCTTTGAGTGTTGACTTCCGTTTCATCTGTGTCGCTGAAAGCCCTCTGCTATTCTGTGATAACTTCCTTGTCTCTGTTTCTTATTTTAAGTGATTGCATCACCATCTTCTTCACAGCCTTGACCTAATAAAGCTGTGACCTCCCAGCTCACAGCTCGGCGGTGCTGAGGCAGTGAAAACATCTGACAGTTGCCGTCCCTCCCTCTGTGCTGTAATAAAATACCCACGTGTGCAAATGAAAAGAGCTTCTCTTCACACACACAGAGTTTGTACACTTCCAGAGTTCCGTCTGAAAACTGCCCCCTCGCAGCAGAGCCGCCGTGGCGTCACCAGTGCGGCTGTACCAGTCAGTCATTGGTAGCCACCGCTGTCCTCTCCACAGCCAGCTCCCTTCACCAGGGTGCACTACACTGATCCCCTTCCCTGAGCGTGCTCTCGGGGCTTTGTGCCACGCAAAAGACACCTGTTTTTCCCCCCTCAGCTAAGAAGCACAAGGAGAATTTGCAGGGCAACGCTGGGTTAGTGTTTTTTTCATCGTTGTTAGCGCCAGTAGGACTTAGGGGCTCTTGCCAAGAGGGTGCCAGCACCTGTGCTTGTGCTTTTTTCCCTTCAGAATTCAGAGAGCCTCTTCATAAAGACTGTGATGCACAGAGCTTTATGGACTCTGCAGCCACGGTTCGTGAGGAACAGGCAGCAGAATCAGTGTTAGACGTTGTCCTGTTGGCCGTTTTTCACGCGTCATCTTTGCAAATGTGTTATTTATAAAGATAAAAGGTGGGTTTGGGCTTCTCCCAGACGGCACAGGTGTGTTCGTGACCGTGTTTGAGACACTCGGTGCACAGAGCAGGTGTTGGCAGTGGGGGAAGTCGTTCACTTCGTTTCTCTAGCCCAATGCTGCCACTAGCAGCTCCTTTGTGGTACTACTGAATCCAAGGCTTCGAGTGCTTCAAGTGGAAAGATTTGATGTTTGTTATACAGAAGGGGTGGAAATAGCTGAAACAACTAGGCTGATGTGAACAGGAGAGACGATAAGAACTTTCTGGTTCCGTAGCCTGTGATTTAACTTGTAAATGTTTTAAAAGCAGGTTTAGGAGGGTCTGAAGAACTGTTGTCCAGGCAAAGCAAACTGTCTGTACAGTTGCCTCATACCAAAAGAATGTTCATTTCCTCTCCTCTGTTTGCTCGAGTGTTTTGGAACAGTAAGAATTGACTACCAAGGTAGTCCTGTGCGACTTTACAATGTAATGACTTGATCTAAAAGTTCACTTTTTAAGTGGTCTCAGTGATAGAGTTTCCTTCTAGGGAAGGGTTGAGCTGGTAGCTGGTTTCCCAAACGAAGAAGTTAGACCCAAGGAAGATCATGTTGTGCTAGTTTTTCTGGTTTGTGAGGTACATGAGCAGTCAGAACCCGTGATTGTTGGGGTTGCAGTGTGGCATCTTTTTATATGGAGCAGTGTGATAACATATACACAGTTTTGTGTGGATCCATCTGTCCTTGATGGGGGAAAACCCAGCTAGTATGGCTTGGCTAAAACAGTTATAAAACTCGTGTTATATGGGTGTTTGAACATACATACTTCCTGTCTGCAGAGATCAGCAGACTAACATCATGCTGCTGGATACCAAGAACCGCAGTCCTTTTCTGATCCCTGCCTCTCCTTCTCCTGGGTTAGTTTGCTTTATGGAGTAAATAGATTGGTATCTGCTGAACAGATACTGAGAGGGAACTGCTTGTGTTGCAGGAGGTTCTTGTTACCTTTGTCTGGTTTGAAAGTCACTGTCATTAGCCCATTGCCCTTGTCTCATCGTCATGGAAATGTGTTTCCCTCCCTTTTGGCTCTTACCTCAGGTATGAAAATTGTATACGTTAGAAGATTGTGTCAGATGTGGTCTGATTTCCTTTTTAGTAATGCCTTTAGACCTTCTTTTTCAGAGTAAACGGGACCACCTCCTTATGAATGTCAAATGGTACTATCGCCAGTCTGAAGTCCCAGATTCAGTCTATCAGCATTTGGTTCAGGACAGACACAATGAGAATGGTAAGTTAGGTCTGTAGAGTAAAGCCTTCTGTACTTGTACTCTGAATTTTAAGTGTTGACAGTCCAGAACACTTTTGCACAGGGATATGAATCAAGGACTGTTGATTAAAACAGTACATTAGAAGATGGATAATAGTGTTTCTCACCTGCCTTGTTTGTTCTAACTGGTGTATGTCCTGTAACCAGAGCTGCAATCAGATACCTGGTTTGAACCAGGTATGGTTCGAACACTGTGCCACTGTGTTACACTAATGCCTTAAGAGAGAACTGAAAGGAAAAATAGCATTGGATCCCTTTGGAAAGTGCATTGGCACCTCACTGGCTGAAGACCAGATTGTCTGGAGAAACTGTGACTCTTCTAATTTTTTGTGCTTTTTAGCACTTGTACTGGTTTGTGTGACTGAATCCTTGCTGTGGTTAATGTTTGCAGTAAGTGATGTAACCGAAGCTCCCGTAGCTGAGTTTCCCCCTTTTCTCTCTGCAACAACAAATGAGATCTTGGGTTTAATAGAAGCAGAAGAAGCTTCAGTTTGGATTCCAGTGTCATTTCTCTCTTGCCTCTAGGGGAGACAAAATATTTGCTTTTGTTCTTACCAGGAAATTTCCTGAAGGCAACTTAAAATTCTGAGAATACTCCAGGGTGAATTGTGAGGGTAAAAGTTGGTGCTTGAAATGTGGAACACAGCAAGTTTTTGGTGCATTACAGCACAAAGTTGAGCAGACAGTCTCCTTTCTGCAGGCATTGGGGACAGTTTGCTTGTGTTTTTAGCAAAAGCTGCACAAGTCTAACGTTTCTCCTAGTCATTCATTTGAAAGGTCTAACAATGGGATTATAGACACAGTGTCAAGAATTCTTAACCAACTGCTTTTTGATGTTCCACTCTTCTGCATGTGGAGAAAGTGTTTTTGTGCATTCTTCAAAGGTGTTAGAAAGTAGTAATGGAAAACACTGTCTTCCAGTTTTTCAGTAACACTGAGGATTTTCTGTATTTGAACATGAATATCAACATTTATCTCAAAGCCAGTACCTTTAGCTGTCAGTACAGTCAAGATTTTCTTGGAGATTTGAGAATAAATCAACCAAACAACCAAAATTTTAACCCAGAAATCATGAATTTGTTGAGCTCCCTTCAACTAGGACTGATCTAGTCCTGGTGGTCATCCAGTACCCCAAATGCTCTTTACCTTCAGCAGTTCTTTAGATAGGGCAAGGGGGAATTCCCGTGTAAAACCGCATACCACGTTATTTCCACACCTGGCGGGCCATGGGTGCGCCTCATCCTGACACTGAAGGGTTCATATGTAAAAAACATCTTCAAACCTTGACCTGTCAAAAGTACCTGCAAAACAGCAACAGTAGACACTTTCAGACTGCAGCTAATGCACTGGTGGTGTTTTGTTTGTGTTTTTGCTTTTTGGCAGATTCTGGACGAGAGCTTGTCATTACAGACCCAGTGATCAAGAATCGAGAGCTCTTCATTTCGGATTATGTTGACACTTACCATGCTGCTGCCCTCAGGTGAGTTGCAGAGGGTGTCTAAGGTGGAGGAGAAAAACCTTATTGGGAGGGATTTGTCTGGGCATCATTAACAAATTGCTCAGCTTCCTCCTCATCTCCTACAGTAATTAACTCGTGTTATCTGTTCTCATTCAAAAAGGAGCTATAATTCTACTGTCTCATTTCAATCTCAGTTAATCAATCTTGCTCCGAAGATACTGTTTCCCATCATTGCCGATGTAGGTTCTTCCTAGTTCCTGCAGAAATACTACCTGTGCCTTCTCCACGTTTGATTTCACTGTTAACAATAGCACCTCCTAGTAAAGTGACAGTTAGTGTGTTGCCCTGATTAAATTGCATTAGAGGCTTTTTCTCAGCAGCGCTTTTCATTGTTGCAGCTCAGCTAAGAGCTCCATTATAAGCCAGCTGTGCAGACGGGAGGTAATGGACCCGTGCATTGTTCTCTGTACTGCCTGCCCTTCCCTGGAGGTTGCTGCTCTCTTCACTCACCAAGGTTTTAATGTGAGTGACTAACCTTTGACTAGCTGAGGGCTTATGCCATTACTAACAATGTTTTGAAATGGAAAGGCATTATTTTTCAGCACATTCTCAGCATGCCAGATCTGCATGGCCATCGTCAAAGTGCACATGGAATAATCTCCCTGGTAATAATGCTCAGATGGTGTTTCACTGGAACCATCTGGAGATACTGGTTTTGTTCAGTCATTTTGCTGAAGCCACTCACTTCAAGACAAATTAGCTGCAAGTTCTGTTACATGATGGGATGGGGATTCACGTATTAGACTTACTGTTAAAACTCTGGAAATCCCAGTGGCGTACTAAAATCTTGCGAAGCTCCACAGTGCCTTACAGGCAGTTGCCTTCCCGTTTTACATCAGCACACACAGCCACAAGCTAGCAGGAGGTTGGCTGTCTCAATGGAAGCAGGCTTGGAAATCTGTCTGCTTAAACAGAATGAAACTGAACTGTGTGTGGAATTTTCGCTTCTTCTCGTCTTCTAGATCCTTTCTGGTTTTTTCCTTAAAGGATAAAAATGGAAAGATAGGAGCAGAATAGT
This sequence comes from Phoeniculus purpureus, assembly GCA_028565055.1. Lineage (NCBI taxonomy): Eukaryota > Metazoa > Chordata > Aves > Bucerotiformes > Phoeniculidae > Phoeniculus > Phoeniculus purpureus. The sequence continues at coordinate 4,791 of JAOXOE010033119.1, forward strand.
TGTATACAAGAAGTGAACTTGGAAAATACCCTTCTCTTCTTCCCTTCCAAAAAGAGTGAGGGTTGCTGAAAGGCTGAACAGATAACTTCCTCAGCCTGTCTTGCGTTCTGTCTAGTTTTCCTTCTGCAGTGACGCTATCTAAAGACGTCGATAGCTGAGAGAATGGTCGTTCACAAGACAAAGATTGTGGTTTGCTTGCTGATTTCTAGCAATTTGTGATGAATGTCGGTAATTTTTGTCTCTGCTCTCTGTAAACAATTGGTTCTGGTCACACAGTGAACTGATGACAAACTGGAAATAATTACCCCCCCAGACTGGAAAAACGTAACTGGAGGATACTTGTAGATCCCTGTGGAAGTGTGTAGTAGGAGTTATGTCCATTTTAGCTGGGTGGCTAATCTTTGTGGTAATCTGTGGTGGGACTTGTCTGAAATGCTGTGGACAAGGCGTTCTGCTTTCATAGGCAGACGTCGTACGGGCTGTTCTGGAAAGTCCTTATTAACCCTCAGATGAGTTATTGGAAGGAAGCAGAGTCTTTTTTTCCCCAAATTCTTTTAAAATGTGAGCTTAATGTGAAATACCAATACAGGCTCCCCTTCTCACACTCTGAATGACTAAACTGGGAGCCTGACTTCAAATACCCAGGGATACAATAAGTATTGGTGGACAAATCCATCTTTCAGTACTCCTGTGCAATGTCTTGGTTATGGACCTTGTTAATGTTCACGACAGCCTAGCATGACCTGTGGAATCAAGAGGTGCTTTGTCCTCTGCTGGAAAGGCAATTGCCTGAGAATTAGGCAATTGCAGGGACAACTATGCAGCCTCAGCTCACAGGAGACCCATATTGATTTTGTCTTAAAACTGTCAGCAATTTTACTCATCCTTCACCCTTGTGGCGTGGGGCTTTTTTTTCCTCACTTGTGGTAGCTGATGTGTATTGAAGAGCTCCTGTTGTAAAGGCCAAGTTCTTCCGGGCTGTTGGTGGGTAAATCCTTTGAAATGCCTTACCATGAAAAGATTTGGCTGGAGGGGGAAGCGCAGCATCTGAGCTTTCTGGTGCGGTTTCCCAAGTGGGCAGTGCTGGGAAGTCTAGGCAAACAGATCCAGAGTTACAACAGGAGAAAGAATTACCCGTCTTGGTGTACCAGTGGCTTTTGAGTCAGCTTTGACCAAGACTTACAACGTTAAACAAGCCCCACAACAGCTTATGTATAAAAGCAAGTACTCCTCAGTAACAGCAAGGGAAGAAATGTTACCTGTGCTAATAGTAGAACACTTGACTTACTGGAAAGAGCAAAACCTTGTACTGTGTTTACTGCATTGAATCAGGTTTAGATAAAAAAAGTGCCAGCTCTCTGGCCTGGCCGTTTGTCTCCGCCTGCTTCTCCCTCTGATCAACTTGGCAATGACCAAGATAACATGAGGAGCTGCTGAGCATCAAGAGCCTAGCAAACCCTTGAGGAAAAATGCTGGTCCTCATGCTTATCTTTAAGGGTGCTGACTTCTTCACAAACTGTAGTCACAAAACATTTATGAGCAGTCTGTGGTAGAGCAAGCCAATAAATCCTCTTTTCTCTCTTTCTGTGTTTGAGCTGCTTGTTTGTGCTTTACTCGACTGTGTACAGAAGTCGAAGGAAGAACAGTTTACTTGGCATTTGGGTTGTTCCCATTGCAGTCTTGCTGTAACACTTCCAAACAAAAGGCTGGTTTGTAAACTGCAGCTTTATTTAGCTTTCTCAATAAGAAGCAGACTTCCCAAAAACATGGACAGTAGAGCTCTTGAAGGTTCCTCGAAGACTTAAGTGTATTAGGGCTATTAAAACTTTAAGACATTTCCATGCCTGTATTTCTAGTGCAGATGTTTGTTCACCTGATTGACTTTGGGCTCCTCAGCGCTGAATGTTGCTGGCTGAATGAGAATTAACGTTTGCAGACACTGGAGCAGAATTTTCTTCCCCTTCCACCATGGGAAGGACCTGCACGGTTATTTGTTACAACGGGGTTTTATTGATGATGTTTTAGGCATTCGCGAGAACACAGGGGTGTCTCTGGTTTGTTCACAGATGGCAGTGGCACTTAATTAAAAGAGCTGTTACTCAAGGCAGAATTTTAATACTGTTTTCCCTCTTTCTTCCAGAGGGAAGTGTAATATCTCCCATTTCTCTGACATATTTGCTGCTAGAGAATTCAAGGCCCGAGTGGATTCATTTTTCTACATTCTGGGCTATAATCCAGAGACAAGGTAAGTGAAGTGGCTTCTCGAGGCAAAAGCTTTACCTCTGGTCTGAGACAGTAGGAATATGAGAACTGCTGTAGGAGAGAGAAGTTAAAATCAAGTGTGATGCTGATAGGAGGTTAGGGAGCAAGGGAAGCTGCGTTTTCCTGCTGAGTCTGCGTGTAGGAGACAGATTAAGAGCAAATCTTAACAAAAGTCTGCAGGGTCTGGTCTTGGAGTCGCCGGGTGAATAATGTGCTGCTTCAAAACAGGTTTGTGGAGCTGTGAGATTTTTTTTCAAAGGCTGTGAACTCTGTCAGCGATTCTCAGCTGTCTTGCTGGCTAAACACACCCCCTGGGAATAAGTTCTAAAAATACCTTCACGGTTTCTAGCAATCAATACTGAAACTTGCGCGCTCTTAAAAAATCAAATGGAAAGTTTTAGAGTGTGGAAATTCCTGCTTTCAGGCATCAATGTTCATATAGGGTGATGTATCGGCAATTTCTAGTCTAGAGCAAATTACAGGTACAGAAAGAGCTGTTTTGGGAACAGGTCCATGTTGAAAGAAGCATGTGCTTTCATTTCACGTACTCCAGTCCACCTGGACTTGTCCAGCCAATATTTGAGCTGTGTACGGAGAACAAAGCTAGTGCTAGACTGTATCTTAATTACCTTCTAGGTCCAAAACATGACTCCTTTTTTTTTCTCATTTATGTAGTTTAGCAGGAAAGAATGCCTGGGAGGTGCCAGCCTCAGACAGTTTGTCTAGGGGTGTATTTCTGTGAGCTCTTGAGTGAAAGATTAGTGAGACGTAACAGAGCTCAGCACGGGTTGTGCCAACTGATGGTGCAGAAACCTTGGTTAGCTGTGGGCCTTGATTTCTAGAGATACTGCTGAGAGAACTGTTAAGTGGGGATTAGATAGGCATGTGGGTGGTACTTGAGTTGTTCTGTGGTAGATTTACTGTTTTTAAGGCAGATAGGAACCTTTCTGCTTCAGGACCTAGCCAGCCACTGACTGCTTGCAGTTAGGAACAGATCCCTGAGTGGGCATATTACTATGTGATTGGCTATTTGTGAGGCTTCCCGTGGCTTACTCAGAAGTGTCTTAAACTGTCAGGGTGTCTGAGACAGGTCCCTTAACTGGTCCAGCTTATGGTTGTTGTAGGCATGGTCAACGTAAGTCCCAACGTTGGTGCTGAGCTCTGGCAGAACGTTGTGAAATGATGAAATAATAACACTGTCCAATACAATCTGCTGAGGTGGTTAATGGTGACATCATTTGTATGTTCTCTGGAGCAGTACAAGGCGAGGTGATTATGGTGTTGAACACCGAGCTTGACCCCTGTATTTGACTTTATCACTTTCTTTAAATCATTTTTGTTTTGAGGCTGTAAAAGCTAAATGAACTCTTCGTAGTGGTATTCCAAGGTCTGTGTTTAATGGATGATTTCTCTTACCAAATGCCATTTCTGTGAGTTGTCAGTGTTGTTTTAAACTTGATTTCTGCGTAGAAGTGGCTGTTAAGTCTTCCAGCTGTTAGAAGATGACTGAACCAGCAAAGATCAATGAAATGACAAAGCAAAGCACTTAGTGATCAGCTAATTACTCAGGCTGGCCAGCTCTCAAAATGCAGGTTTGTCTTCATTCTGTTACAGCCAGGGTTTTTGTTAATTCCAGCTCTTCATGTCTGTATTTTGTCTGCAACAGGAGAAGTTTAGGAAAAGGAGCCGAGTCTAGGTCGCCAGCTGAAAAAGACCAGTATTTTATGCTGAGTACTTCAGAATAATGAATTGTTTGCCTTCAGAGAAGTAACTGCCCTGACACAGCTTTCACTGTGGAATCACAAGCTTTTCTGTTCCCCAAATGGCTTTGTGAGACCAATGCTTTGTCAGAGAAGCCTTAGGTGAATCACACATACCCGAAGTGGTTCTAGACTAACATCAGGAATGTGTAGGACAGCAGTCAAGAAGCGATAATAGGCAGTGGAAAACGAACCCTTGGGATCATCAAATCCAGCCGTCAACCCTACTTTGCAAGTTTACCCCTAAACCAGATCCCCCAACAGTACATCTAAGCATCTTTGAAACTCATCCAGGGATTGCACTCAACCACCACCCTGGGCAGCCCATCCCAGTGCCTGACCACTCTCCCCATGAAGAATTTTTTCCTGATGTCCAATCTAAACCTCCCCTGTTGGAGCTTGAAGCCCTTCCCTCTGCTTCTGTCACCAATTACCTGTGAGAAGAGCCCAGCACCAACATCTCTGCAGGGTCCGTTCAGATAGATGCAGAGAGCCTCCTCCTCCTCAAACAAACAGCCCCAGCTCTCTAAATCTCTTCTCATCAGATTTATTCTCCAGGCCCTTCACCAGCTTTGTTGCTCTCCTCTGCGCTTGCTCCAGCCCCTCGATGTCTCCCTTGTACTGAGGTGCCCAAAACTGGACCCAGTACTCAAGGTGCTACTTCCCCAGTGCTGAGTATGGGGGGACAATCACCTCCCTGCTCCTGCTGGACAGAGTTTCTAATCCAGGCCAGGATGCCATTGGCCTTCTTGGCCACCTGGGCACCCTGCTGGCTCACATTCAGTCTCCTGTCAGGTAGAACCCCCAGGTCCTTTTCTGTCAGACTGCTCCCCAGCCTGCAGCTGCAGGGGACTGTTGTGACCAGAATGCAGGACCTCACACTTGGCTCCACTGAAACCCAGACAGTGATCCTCAGCCCATCAATGCCGTCTGTCCGGGTCCCTCTGTGCAGCCTCACTACCCTCCAGCACATCCACACTCCCTCCCAGCAAACCTACTGAGGGTGCACTCAATGCCCTCATCAAGGTCACGGATAAAGATGTTGAACAGGAGTGGCCCCAGCACTGAGCCCTGGGGGACACCGCTCGTGACTGGCTTCCAAGAGGGTTTAACTCCACTGACCACAGCTCTCTGGGCCCGGCCACCCAGCCAGAGGGCCACCCAGCCAGAGGGCCACCCAGACCATGTTCCGCCCAGCAGAGCACGTTCCCGTCCAAGCCATGGGCAGCCAGCTTATTCTTGAGGATGTTGTCCAGGTAGACCACACCAACAGGCTTTCCCTCATCCACCAAGCAGGTCACCTTATCATAGAACGAGACCAGGTTTGTCAAGCAGGACCCGCCTCTCGTGAGCCCGCTGTGACTGATCTCCTGGCTGACCTTTGATTGCTCCATGATGGCTCTAGAGATGACCTGTTCCATAACCTTCCCTGGCACCGAGGTGAGACTGACAGGCCTGTAGTTGCTGGGATCCTCTTTCCAGCCCTTCTTGACGATGGGCACCACATCTGCCAGCCTCCAGTCCGTTGGGACAACCGTGGTTCACCAAGATTGTTCAAAGATGATGGAGAGTGGCTTGGCAACCACATCTGCCAGCTCCCTCAGCACTCGAGGGTGCAAACCCTCTGGCTCCATAGATTTA
>JAOXOE010033120.1:0-10453 GCA_028565055.1 Phoeniculus purpureus
ACTTGGTCTAGGTGATCCTGCTGTGGCAGGGGGATTGGACTGGATGATCTGTCGAGGTCCCTTCCAATCCCTAATGTTCTGTGATTGTGTGATTTCAGTAATGCAGCCCTACAAATCCTTCCCAGACACACAGGGTTGCTGCTGCTGCCCTTGTTGGCCTCTGACATAAAACTATTCAGTGTGCAGAGCACGTAGTGTAAAGCTGGGAAATTTATAAGAGCAAATACAAATAACATGAAAGATTAAAGCAAGAAACAAAACAAATAAATAATAAATACATATAGAAAATAATAATAATTAAAGTAGTTATAATAATTAGAATAGAATAATATGTTCTACAATATAATATAATATACATTATATAAGTATGAAATATTGTAATATAAATTAAATATGTATTTTAAAATATGTCTATAAAATAGATTATTTAATTATTTTATATTTTTTTTAGCAGATAGAAATTGAATGAAAGGGGAGCTTTTCAGCCTGCCTTTGCATCAAGACCTGAAACACCTTCTATGTCTGCCTGGGCTTCATTTACAGGTGGCCAGTAAAGAAGACATGGCCTTCCCTTGCCTTAAATCCGTGTCCTACATCCCCATGGTGTGGAAATTTCTGGTGGCCACCAATCTGTGGGCCTGGGCTGGCATTTTTCTCTACTTGCTGCTGCTGGATTCCCTTGCAATTACCCAGCCCTTCAGAGAGACTGAGCTGACCCACAGGACATCCCCACCCCACATGGGGTGAACCGTGGCACAGAGGCTCACACATCTGCTCTGCCCGCAGGTTCAGCAGCTATGGAGCGGAGAGGGGTCAAAGTGACAAAAAGAAACTGACTGCTCAGATTTCCACTGGTAGTCCTGCAACCAGCTGCTTCTTGCATAAGGTCAAAACACATTAATCAGAGCCAGCTACACATTTCACAGCAGCATCCTGGGAAGACAATGTAGGTTATTGAAAATCTGAGAAAGAACATTCACCTCTTGTTGCTGCGATTGTAGAAGCTGATATAAAATGCCAGGCAGCTATCGCCAGGACGAGAGGGCAGGGCCTGGAGCTACCGGGGAGGGTTAGGTTGGATGTTAGGAAGCCCTTCCCCACAGAAAGGGTGATCAGACCCTGGAATGGACTGCCCAGGGCAGTGGTAGAGTCGCCATCCTTGGAGATGTTGAAGGACAGCCTGGATGTGGCCCTAAGTGCCCTGGTCTAGCTGATGTGGTGATGTTACGTCCTGGTCTGGATGAGCTCAGAGGGCTTTTCCAGCCTCAGTGATTCTGTGATCTGTATGTAAGCCTCCACAAGGGAAACCATCACCTTCCTCCCTTTTAATTAGTTCCTGAAGTTCTTTCAAATAAAAAAAAGGTACCTTTTGGGATCCGGTTGCATCCCTGAAAGAGATGGTCCACATTCCAGGTGTGATGGTGTAAACTCTAGAAGATGAAAGACCAGCATCCATAAATCACAGAACATTAGGGATTGGGAGGGACCTCAAAAGATCATCTAGTCCAATCCCCCTGCCGCAACAGGATCACCTAGACCAAGATGCACAGGAACATTTCCAGGCAGGTTTTAAATGTCTCCAGAGAAGGAGACTCCACAACCCCCCTGAGCAGCCCCTTCCAGTGCTCTGTCACTCTCACTGGAAAGAATTTCCTTCTCATGTTGATGTGGAACCTCCTATGTCTCAGCTCACACCCATTGCCACTTGCCCTATCACCACATGACACTGAGAAGAGCCTGGCTCCATCCTTGCTGACACCCACCCTTCACATACTTGTCAACATTAATGAGATCATCTCTCAATCTTCTCCAAGCTAAAGAGACCCATCTCCCTCAGCCTTTCCTCATAAGAGACATGTTCTACTTTCTTCATCATCTTCATTGCTCTGCACTGGACTCTCTCCAGCGGTTCTGTGTCCTTCTGGAACTGAGGGGCCCAGAACTTGACACAATACTCCTGATGTGGTTTCACCAGGGCAGAGTAGAGGGGGAAGAGAACCTCTCTCAATCTGCTAACCACTCCACTTCTGATCCACCCCAGGATGCTCTTGACCCTCTTGGCCACAAGGGCACATTGCTGGCTCATGGCCATTCTGCTGCCCACCAAGATTCTCGGGTCCCTGTCTCCTACACTGCTCTCCAGCAGGTCAGTCCACAACCTACACTGGTACCTGGGGTTGTTCTTGCCCAGATGCAAGGCTCTACACTTACCCTTGTTACACTTCATTAAATTTCTCCCTGCCCAGCTCTCCAGCCTGTCCAGGTCCCGCCAAATGGCAGCACAGTCTGCTGGGGTATCGGCAACACCACCCAGCTTTGTGTCATCAGCAAACTTGCTGACAGTGCATGCCAATCCCTCATCCAAGTCATTAATGAATAGATTGAATAGGACTGGTCCTAGTACCGACCCTTGGGGGACTCCACTGGATACAGGCCTCCAACTAGACTCTGTCCCATTGACCACTACTCTAGTAACACTTTCTAAAATCAGTATCTAAACCACTTTTATTGGCCAGACCCTTCTCTAGCACAGCACATCCATTAGCAAGCCCAGATTCCAGATGTGCGGTGACAATGTGTAACTTAGACTTCTCAGACCTGGTGCCCAGTCAGAACTTGCACACTGTCACAGAGCAGCTTCTGGCCTGTATTCAAGGAACGAGGGAGGATGCCTCATATCCACTGCATAGCTGCATGTTCTGCTCTACAGACTCTTCAGAATACAGGACTAAAGGAAAAAAAACCACAGCATTTTTTTTTCCTATTTGCACTTTCTCCAATTGTTCTGACGGGAATGCCGTTTAGAAATGGGAGAGGGCTGCTGTTGAAGCGTCACCTCTTGTGAGTTTCTTCCCAGAAAATGAGGACTGATGGCTGTGCTGCATTGGTCAACCAGCTGGTGAGACAGACATCTGCTGGGAAATTCCAAAAGGAACCATCTGCTTGAGGTGTCCTGCCAGTGAGTCTTTTCCGTAAGGAGTTTTGAGCAGGACTCATCCATCTGTGGTCATACTCTGTTCAGTAATCCTGCTTTGCAGTTCCCTTAAGTCGGGGTTGCTGTTTTCTTCCCCAGCACCCACCCCTTTCTCAGTGCCTCCCCAGGCTGGATCTACGACTGGAGGCCTGGACTGATAGGTCATGGGGCAATGGTTTCACATGTGAGAAGGACAGATTGAAATGGGATGTTAGGAAGAAGTTCTTGAGCAGGAGAGGGCTTGAACACTCAAACAGCTTGCCCAGGAAGGGAGCTGAGGCCCCATCCCTGAAGATACTCAAGGTAAGGATGGACAAGGCTCTGAGCAACTTGTTCTAGTTGAGGATGTCCCTGCTGCCTGCAGGGGGGTTGGACTAATTGTCCTTTGGAGGTCCTTCCCAATGTGGGCCATTCTATGATTTTATGATAAGAGACTTCTGTTTATCTGGAAGACACCATGGAGCACATCAATGTCCAGAAGACTTGTACCAACACCAGGGAGAGTTCTTTCCAGTGTCCCAGACGCGACTCACAGGATCACTAGGCACATCCTGTGCCATTATTGCTGTAATGACGGCCAGAAATGCTTCATGTGTTTGTTGAAACCTTACACATAACTTCCTAGCCCTCTCTTGGTAAGTGTTCAGGTCTCTCTGCCTAGACAGCATCCAAACTGCCTGGTCAATTGTATATGTGTCTTCTTTTGTTTGATCAGAACTGGAGGTAACTCAAAAGAAGCAGCAGTTCACAAGCAACAAAGAAGATGAAAATAGCAGTGAAAGGCAACAGCGCTTGAAACTGGACAAATGTGAAGGCAAAGGTGAGGTTAAAGCCATGTCACAGCCTCCAGTAAACAGAGTACTGGAGCTGTCTCAAGCCAAGATCAGCCAAGCCTTTCTTGGAAGAACCCTATGTTTGCTTAACAGCGGTGGCTTAAAATCTTCTCCTGGGTACCTGGAGCACATAGGCTTTCCCGAGCCAGGCAGGGCACAGATATGGGAGCCGAGAGGTGGCAAAAGGTCAGGATTCATCCATCCCCACAAAGGGATGTGCTGTGACTATGTGTTGGAGATAAAGGTTTGTACTAAAAACCCCGGGGTGAGCTGTGAAAACACATTTCTTGCAGGGATTCCAGTGCTACAGCAGGGTGAAAATTCTCCTTCTTAATAAAGAGATTAACAGTTGAGACTCTTGAAGGAGAGCTCAAAAAAAAAAATGAATCCTCCTTCGATCCTTATCCAAACTTCCTCTAAGTGTGCACCGGGAGGCTGAAATAATCTTGGCAAGGTGTCACAAAGGAAAGTTATTATTCAAGAGAGGCCCTGGATATTGTTTCAACAAATTTTTTCCCCACATAAAATTACGGAAAATTATTGACCTCATAGCAAAGTCCAGAAAGAAAGAAAGAAACCTCTTCTTGCCAAGTGCCAAGATACCTATTTGAACACAAACTGAACAGTCTTTGCTGGGTTTGTCTGGTCTGGGGTGTGCTGTGTTAAGTACAGAGAATAGCAGCAGGTTGCACTGTGTTAATTGTAGGGAATAACAGCAGGTTAATAAAGAAAAATCTAACTAATTAGTGTCAGCAGCGAGGACCTGTGTAAACCCCACTGTGAGCAGAGTGATAAAGAAGGGAGATGGAGTGTTAGACAGTAATGACCAAAGCCAAGTCGATGTCTGATGCTATTGGCTCAGTGAGCAGTGGAAAGAGCCTGAGTGCCTTCACTGAGGTGGACTCAAGCCCCTGAAGATAACTATTAGGATATTAGGCCTGATGGAATACGGGATTACTCCTCTGACAAGAGGGCCCTAAATCATTCTGGTCTCACCGGGGAATTCTCTTTCAAGAAGGGATTGCGCAGGGTAGTCTGAAAACGGAGAGTGAATCCTTGTTTCCAGAGGAATTATCTCAAATGTGCTCAGATTACCAGCATGTGGGACAAAACTCAGCGAGTCATCCAGAATTAGAGAGGCTGGAAATTCTGTGTCGTTTTAGAAGGCAAAGACTGCAAAGTCTGAAAACAAAACAACCTGAAGCAGTCAGCTGCAATACTTCAGTGTTTGATGCTGTGGAACGTGGCAGCCTTTGAACTTCCTCATAGGAAAAAAACATCTTAGCTAAAACTCTGTCACTACAGAGCTCTTCACCACACTTTAGGGCAGACACTAGTGGATGCTTTAGTAGAAACTGGTAAGTTTAGGGCTGGTTTGAGGAATTACTGGTATGAGAAGAAGAAATGGGATCAGGTTGTGCCAGGGGAGGTTCAGGGTGCATCTTAGGAAAAACTGCTCAGAGTTTTTAGCTAAAGCATCAGACACTCAGGGAAGGTTTAACAAACCCACTGACGAACCTGCAGGCAGTGAAACAGCTGACTGAGTTTGCAGAAGAGAGGCACCAGGAGATTTTACTTTGATCCCACCACCACGGATGATGGAACACATCATCTCAAGTGCCATCGCGCTTCACATCCAGGACAACCAGGTGATCAAGCCCAGTCAACATGGATTTATTAAAGGCAGGTCCTGCCTGACGAACCCAATCTCCTCCTATGATGGATGACTCGACTGTTGGACAAGGGAAAGGCTGTGGATATGGTTTACTTGGACTTTTGAAAAGCCTTTCACATTGTTCCCCATGGAAATCTCCTTGATAAGCTCGTGGCTTGGACGAGCACACAATCTACTGGATAAAATATTGGTTGAACAGCCGGGCCCAAAGAGTGGTGGTTAATGGAGTTAAATCCAGCTGGTGGCCTCTCACAAGTGGTGTGCCTCAGGGCTCGGTGTTGGGACCATCTCTGTTTAACATCTTTATTGATGATCTCGGTAAGATCATAGAGTGTGTCATTAGTAAGATTGCAGATGACACCCAGTTAGGTGGGAGTGTTCATCTGCCAGAGGGTAGGGAGGCTCTTCAAAGAGACTTGGATAGATTGGAGCGATGGGCCAATGCTAATGGCAGGAGCTTCAATAAGGCCAAGTGCCAGGTCCTGCACTTGGGCCACAACAACCTCCTGCAGTGCTACAGGCTTGGGGACATGTATTATAAATAGTGTGGCCAGCAGGAGTAAGGAGGTTATCATCCCCCTGTATTCGGCACTGGTGAGGCCACATCATGAGTACTGTGTCCAGTTTTGGGCACCTCAATACAAGAGAGATACGAAGGTGCTGGAGCAGGTGCAGAGGAGGGCAGCTAAGCTGGTGAAAGGCCTGGAGAATAAACTGTACACAGAAAGACTGAGAGAGCTGGGGCTCTTTAGTCTGAAGAAGAGGAGGCTGAGAGGAGACCTCATCACTCTCTACAACTACCTGAAAGGACGTTGTGGAGAGGCTGGTGCCAGTCTCTTCTCACAAGTGATGGAACAAGAGGGAATCGGTTCAAGTTACAACAGAGTAGGTTTAAACTAGATATTAGCAAAAATTTTTTCACAGAAAGGGTGGTCAGGCACTGGAATCTGCTTCCCAGGAAGGTGGTTGAGTCGCCATCCCCGGGTGTGTTTAAAGATCGTTTGGATGAGGTGTTGAGGGATATGGTTTAGGGATGAACTAGTAAGGTGAGGTGGATGGTTGGACTCTTATGATCCCAGGGGTCTTTTCCAACCAGAGTGATTCTGTGATTGTAATGAATATAAAAAGATTCAGCAGTTCACCTACTCTGCTTCTGTAACGTGGTCCATGAAATACTGCCTGGAAATCCAGAAACACTGTCCTGATACAGCTGTTTCATCATCATTCATCTTTTCTAGCATGGTTTCTGCCACAAGAAATTGAATGGCTGTTGGTAATCCTGATGCTAACTTTTGTGCTCTCTTTGAAATTCATTATTTCTGACAAGAAATAACTCACTAGCTTGACAGGAATCCATGAAGAGAGTGATAATTGGTCTTCTGTTCCTAGGATCATCATCGCAGTATTGCACGTATAGAAATGATCCAATTTGCTCCTCTCCTGTTGCAGACAGGAAGGTTAATTTCTTTTCAATTTATACAAACAGGAGACAGTATTAATGCCCTGCCTGGGTGCAAATTTTCACATTATCTTTCTCACCTGTCTGGTCTAAAATCTTAAGACATTAAAATCACTTCAGCTCTTTCTTCACAGCTGGTACTTGCTGCTGCTGTTGGTGTGTGTCATATTCATACAGATGTCTTCTCCGTAGACCTGCCATCACTCTCATCTCTGGCTTTAAGAGTTCCACTTCCCTCTGCTGTTGTTCTTCATTTTGCTGAAGGGGAAACATCTGCTGTTTCCTCATCCCTGTTTGTTAACTTCTATCTCTCCACAGTATCTGAATTTGTGGGCATTATATTGACTGATGTCTCCTGTGATGTCTGGACTATAAAGAAGATAAACATCTGAAGCTGCCAAGAGATTTTAAAACACAAATCTTTCTGAATTTTAATCCCACAGTTTTAGTGCAATTTGGAAGCCAGTTTAGGACTTCTCTCTCCTGTCATAATCCTTTCCTGCACCTCTTTGCCACTGGAAATATCACTGTGCTACTTCATTTCTCATAGACCATGAAGAAGTAATGGAATCCATTCCTTTGTGATTGATCTTAGTGGCTCAGCCTTTCCTCATGTCAGCTTTGAAGAGTGTGGCTTCTGTAAGTGATTTCAGTTTGGAGTGCTGATAGACTTTGAGATGAAACATGGCATCAAGTAAAGAAGGAGAATTTAAACAGTTACAAGCTTCTGTAGAGAGTATTTCTTTTTTAAACATAGAGACTCCATGTTGTTTACAGCCACCTATAAAAACCTGTTTTATACAGAAACATACAAACCCTTGCATCTTATTATATTCTCATCTGCAATTTTATGAGCTTACATGAAGGCAAGATGGTCACAGAAATAGGTACTTAATGATCTGGACCATCTTCCAGATACCACTCACATAGGAACTCTTCTCATCCAGCCAGTCATTCCTTGGCCCTTTCCTGACAAGTATTACATGGTGCAGATTCTCTTTCATGGTTCCGAGCTTTCTGAACTAGCACACTCCTGCCATTTTTCAGCAATTCTCATGGACCACCTGTACTATTTGACATTTCATTGAAAAATGCACTAAATGTTACTGTTTACTTCCACAAGTCAGCTGTGACCGGCTTATCATGGCCATTGTTGCTCTGTGTACCATGGAATGAGAACCATCTACCTTAACTTCCCCAGCTAATAATGTTAGACATAAAATACATTGGACAGCTACAAATTAGTGTTTCACAAGTCAGAGAGATCTTTATAAAGTTGGTGACAAATGAAAACAAAGAAATAAGGAAATGTTTGCATAGGTCAGGTTGGGGACTTTGGAAATAATATTCTGATATGATTGCATGGTGGAAGAAAATAAAAATTGGTTTGGAGACACTGCACAAGAACCAACACATGAACCCAAGAAAATGAAATACATGGACATATTCTTGTATTCCTTTCTTCTTTCTCATTATGTGCCCTTTCCTGCTGCTTTCTCCTCTCCTTGTCCTTTCCCACTTCAGCATTTTCTCCTCTTTTCTTTCAATCATTAGGTCAGGAAGTCATTCCAAGATGCTGTGACTTTTCTGTTTAAAAAAGCCCCATCCCAAGCTTTCTGTTCTCTTCTCCTTGCAACTCCAGTAACATTCATAGCCACTCCTCTTGTCCTCCTAAGTCTCTGAAGAAACAAATGGTTGTTGCGTAGGATGTATCTTGCGATGTATTTGAAAGAACAGAAACACACAGAAAACAGGCAGTCACTGCCAGAATCACACAGTGCCCTTGTGCAAAATAGTTATTTGATGTGAAGCCTCTCCCAGCAATGGAGTAACACAGTGGGTTCTGCTTGGACTCATAAAATTAGACACACAGAAACTATAAAATGCTTTGCTTGTGCACTAGGACTGTCTGCCAGAGCTGCATGTGCCAGAAAGGGGTTCCAGAGGAGTGGGACAATATTACTGCATCCAAACCAGTCTTTTGTAGGACTTGAAGAGATCACAGAAAAATATAAACACCTCTCTTTTCATCTTTAAGCAAATAATGGTTTTAGAAACTATTAGAATGGCTTAACCTAGCTGTCTCCTGGTGACATGGCACCACTGGAGTATCAGTACACACAACGCAGCTGCTATGACGCTCTGAGCACAGCAGACCAGGAACAAAGGACAGCTGGAAATCCTGCTCTAGCAGTTACCACAATTGTTTCTGTTACAGATGGGATTTTAGCAGCTACCAGGGGAAAAATTTCAATTCTAGAGTGGATGGCATAAACTGTTAATAATCCCTGATTTAACTCCCACTAGACAATCAAATGAGAATAAGCTTTCTGCTGCTAAGCGGGTGTTCACTGAAGGCAGAAGTACTGTAGAAATCCTTTACACAGAAAAGCTCATGACATTTCTTTTATTAGCGCTGCACTTTTATTTAGCATTGCTGAAGATGCTGGTGTTCTGGTATTATGACAGGAAAATCAGTCTCAGGACTACAATGAGTTTTGGAATTTCTTCCCCCAGCACACACTTCTCTGCACTCACCCACCAACCAGGGTGGGTCAAAGTTACTCCAAACCCAAATCTTGAGGACGGAAGATGCTGTGGTGTATATAATCTGAATTTCTCTGTTTGGGTCTCTGTGAGTTATTGAGACATGTGCAGGGAAACAGCACCTCCACTCATTTCTTTCTACTCAAGTCCATTTAATGCACTGCTACTAAAGCGATCTACTTTGGCAGCTACTCTGTAACCCATTAAGAGACCTTGATCTATTCATTCATATAAAGAAAGAAGGATTTTTTTTTTTTTAATTACACAATTCCAGGTCCTAATGCAGCTGTCCAGAAAATTTTAAAAAGTACAGTAAAAAGAGAGAAAAGCAGTAGACACGTTAAAATGTACTACAGTAAGTATGGGCTAAAAATACCCATAACATACTCTAAACCAATCTTTGCATGTGAGATGGTGAAATTGTGAAAGACTTGCACAGATGGAAAACTGTGACAGACCGTAATACCTTACTAAAAAGGAAAATGAAGTTGGATTTCACAGAATTTATTTAACCCTAACCAACAAATACAGGTAACAGACACAATGATCATTAAGAATCTATGTGTGCAAGATAAAATATTTCTGTGTATTCTATGCATTAAACCAATATAATTAGTTATATTTAGGAAACAGCATTGGATGGAATAGAAAACTCTAACAACTTCAAGGAAAAAAAGAAGGTGCATTTCTCTGGGTATAGCTGTTTTGACAAGGCTGTAACACAGCCCAAGGAGGATGGCCATGATCAGAAAGCACAGTTTTTTGTTATTATTGGATTCTGCATCGCATGAGGATAAGTTCACATAATTCATTACATAACTCACCACAGAGCACTGGAACAGGATGCCCAGGGGAGCTGTGGAGTCTCCTTCTCTGGAGACATTTAAGA
Source organism: Phoeniculus purpureus (assembly GCA_028565055.1). Classification (NCBI taxonomy): domain Eukaryota; kingdom Metazoa; phylum Chordata; class Aves; order Bucerotiformes; family Phoeniculidae; genus Phoeniculus; species Phoeniculus purpureus. The sequence continues at coordinate 10,378 of JAOXOE010033120.1, forward strand.
CCTGCCTGGATGTGTTCCTGTGTGACTTGGTCTAGGTGACCCTGCTGTGGCAGGGGGATTGGACTAGATGATCTTT
>JAOXOE010033121.1:0-10453 GCA_028565055.1 Phoeniculus purpureus
GATGACCATGAGCCAGCAATGTGCCCTTGTGGCCAAGAAGGCCAACAGCATCCTGGGGTGGATCAGAAGAGGGGTGGGTAGCAGATCGAGAGAGGTTCTCCACCCCCTCTACTCTGCCCTGGTGAGACCACAGGTGGAATATTGTGTCCAGTTCTGGGCCCCTCAGTTCAAGAAGGACATGGAATTGCTGGAGAGAGTGCAGCGCAGAGCCACGAAGGTGATGAAGGGAGTGAAACACCTCCCTGATGAGGAAAGGCTGAGGGAACTGAATCTCTTTAGCTTGGAGAAAAGGAGACTGAGGGGTTGTGGTGGGTTCAACACCACAATTAAAGATAAAGGAAAAGAAAAGAAAGCAGTTAGGTCTCAATGAGATCTCAGATAGAATTTGCCAGACAATGGAAATGGGTTTATTAACTCTATAACTACACAAAAAAGAAGAAAAGGTTAAGCAAGTTAGTGCACACAAACTAGAAACTGTGTCACAAATGCCATCACATACTGTGAGAAAAATACAATGGGAGATCACTATCGTATCGGTCCTTGGGGTTTTTTTCACATTAGAGACCTGGGAAAAGACCATGTCAGTTGAGTAGAGACAAGTACCACCACCCTCTCTATTATTCATGTGTCACCCCTGCCTGCGAACAGCAGCATGCTGGCTGTCCAGACTGGTGAATTCTTCAATTCTTCAGCGTAGCTTCTCCAGCTCAACACTCATCAGGACGGCCTGATTCCTCAGCACCTGGACTGCATCCCTCGATGCAGGAGACGTGCTTTCAAACAAAGAACCCAGACTCTGTCTTTCATACCCAAGGTTTAAGGATTCTCAAGTCCTTCTGCTTTCTTCAGCTAAGCACGAAGGAATCCTCCACAATAATTGAGTGTCCCCAGTTTTCCTCAGAGGCAGAAGTGGCAAACAGTCTCTCTTCCTGCTGATCAGGGCTCTCTGAAATGGAGGTGGCCACATGGCCCTGGCCACGTGCGGGACCCAAGATGGAGACCGACCGCAGTGCTGCGTCAGCAGGGGCCCCCCCACCCTGCAGACATGGCCAAGAGGGTTCCATGACCATCCTCTCTCCTTGTCCTCCTGTCTCAGCTCCAAGGGAAAGGGGAAGAATCCCTTCAGCTCACCATGGGTCACTGCACAGCTGCTCTATGGTGAGGAGGGGATAGTAGATCGGCGCTAAGGTCTTGCTTCTCCAGTCCGCGGTGCCAGCTCTGGACTGGGCTGGGTTGAAGCCAGCACCGCTGCTGCCGAGCTGGGGTCAGGGCCGCACAGAGCCGCTGCATCCCTCCCCACAGTGGAGCGGGGCTGGGGCTGGGGTCCAGGCCGGGGCCGTGCCACAGCAGTCCCGTCTTTCCCCCCCAACCGCCCTGGAAGTGCATGTGAGGGTGGTGAGCACGGGGCAGCAGCCCCCTGATGGGCTAGGAGCCCTCAGCAAAGAGAGGCAGGGCTAAGGTCACTTGCCCCTTTTATCTTCTCACGAAGCCCATCCCTCAAGGGCAGGTACCTGGGACAGTTCTATAGTGTAACCTCCCCCAGGACACGTCACTGCGGGTTGGGTGTCCTTAAGCAACATAACTTTTTCTTTGTGAAACCACAAATCTATACATCTGAAAATTCTGGTAATTTTCAAACTGCAACAGGGGTGGCCTCATGAATGTTTATAAATATGTGAAGGGTGGTTGTCAGGAGGATGGAGCCAGGCTCTGCTCAGTGTCACCCAATGATAGGATAAGGGGCAATGAGTGTGAGTTGGAACATAGGAGTTTCCACATCAATATGAGAAGGAACTTCTTCATGGTGACGGTGATAGAACCGGCTGCCCAGTGGGGTTGTGGAGTCTCCTTGTCTGGAGACATTTAAAACCTGTCTGGACATGTTCCTGTGCAACTTGATCTAGGTGATCCTGCTGTGCTGGGAGGATTGGACTAAATGATCTGTCGAGGTCCCTTCCAATCCCTAATGTTCTGTGATTCTGTGATCCCCCTGATCCAGAGTCCCTAGCCCTGCCCCCTAGCCACAGCAGCAGTACCAAGTCCCCGGTGCAGACTGTCCCTAGCAGCAGATGGAGGTTCAGAGCTGCAGCCCACACTAAGTTTTCACCCTCTGTTTGCCACCCTGCTCAGGTGACAGACTTGCAAAATGTCCCTGTAAAATAGCTTAGAAGGTCATACTGAGGTTTTTGCCGCCATCCTTTATATCCATCCTCACTGACAAGCTGCTGGTCAGGCATCTCAGCTGGCTCCATGTTCTCTCGGCTTCTCTCCACCCACATGCTTTACTTTGCTCCAGGTTTTCTCAGTGTCTCCCATCGTTTTCCAGTCCTCCAGCTCCATCTTGGCTCCATCAATGGGAGCTCAGGGAAGCAGGGACCATGCTGGGGGACCCTGGTGATGGATCAGGTCTGCTCCACCAGCATTCCAGGGCATCATTGTCACCATATGTCCGGCTGCTGGAGCTGTCTGTCTCTTTAAGGGACACTGGGATGCTGCAGAGAGCCATCCCTGCATTTCTGTGCGCTTGGCAGGATTATATAAATTGCCTTTAAAAGTTGACTTCTTTATAAGCCATTTTCTGCTTCATAAAATGTTTATTACTGTTGTTTTTCTCCTCGTTCTTCTTCCATTATGCATTTTCCATCGCCACACTGGGAAGCTCCCCTCTTCCTCTGCCTGTTGTCCCCTGGTTTCGCACCTCTTCCCACATTTCAGGAGAGGAAAGGGGAGTTTGTAGGGTCAGAGCCCAGCTGGCCTTTTTCCCCTTGGAAAACAAAAGAAATAGCCATACATCAGGCTGCAGGGGACAGGCTGTATCTGCAGGACGGGTTTGGGGTGTGGTGATGTGTATGGGACCGCATACTCTGTGCAGCCCCATCCGCCACCTCCATCCATAACCCCTGCCCGCTAGCGCACCAGCAAATAACAAAGCCCAGATAATTTCAAGCTCCATTAGAAATGAAACTCTGGGGAAAACGGGATCGCTCTTTGCCAAATGGGGAAGGACAGGAGGAATAACAGAGCTTGTGCTCCCAGCCACCCACACATGGTGAGGGATAAAGCGAGGACATGACAGCATAGCCGAGTGACCCTCCATGGCCTGGGTGGAGCATCCCTGGGTGCAGCATCCCTCAGAACCCTGTGCCCTGCTGACCATCACTGTGGTGCAGCTGGTACATAGCAGCTGTGGGAGCAGCAACACTGATGGCTGTCACTGTGGGTTTCTTGTGGAGGTCCTGGCAGGGCTTTGTGTTCAGAGAAGGGCAAACGGCAGCTCCTTATCCTCCCTTTTCATTTCTCCTCCTCCTTTAATTACAGATCCTACTTATCGGCCGAGAACAGAAAGATTGTCGCTGTAACCTTGCACTTGCCCTTGTAGAAGGTTTACCTAAAAAAGTTAGAAAATAAAATCAAATACCCTAATTTGCAGTCGTCGTGCCGTTTCAAGCCCAGTTTTCATTACAGGGCAGAAAGTGCATTGAAGCTGTGTTTATAACCCTCTTTTAGATAACAAATCACATTTTCTTTTGGCCAGCGAGTGTGTAGAATTGATATTTGTCTTTTTTTTTTTTTTCTTCAGTTTAATGGGTTTGTGTGTTCAGGAATGATCTCCATCAACTGAGAGTCTTTATTGTGTTTGATATAATGTCAGCTTTCATTACGCTCCCAGAATTACTGTGTTAAAGCACCAACCTTGCTCTAGAGCCCTTCTGGCCCAAGAACAGAACAAGAAAATCAATCACCAAAACCCCATGTCAGTGCCAGTCCCACCTAAAAGCCCAGGATGGGGCTCAACGAGGCTCCCCTTGCCTCCTGTGGTGGTGCAGTGATTTAGTGTGGATTGTTACGGCTTTCCTCCCAGTGCCACCATCCCATCCCATCGCTGCTAGGGCTGGGAGTCCACAGCACTCAGTGGCTCCATGCAGGTCTTGGCAGCCCCCTGGTGAGTGGGGGCAGCCAAGAGAAAGGCAGCTGCACCTTGCTTGAGGCAGGCAGGGAGGAGCGAGAGTGGATGAGAGATGCCACGTAGAGAGGGAGGAATTGCTGGTGAGGCATGATCAGATAAAACAGCCTCTCGGGGAGATGAAAAAAACTGTTGACAGGTCACTTAAATATTTCCTCAGCTCTGTCAGAGAGGCAGAGAGAGGAAATTGCTTTTAAAAAAAAAATGAGAAGATGATGAGGCAGATTCTGATAGCTGATCCCACCTGTCCTGGGACTAAGGGGTGTGAGTGGACCTGTATCACAAGGGCTACAGGAGAGGGGCCATCCCCTCGACACCAGTCCTGCCTCCACCCATGTGAGTGTTTTTGTGGGGACTGGGGCAGGGCTCACTGTGATGTGTATGGCCAAGGATAGCTTTAGCCAGGCATGGCTATGGATGCAGGTAGGAATTTCTCTCAGGGATTTTTCCTTTGGGAGCCTGTTACTGACTGTGGCCTTCACACCACCCCGTGGCAGCTGCTGCAGAAACACTTTCTGTGCCTTGTTACACAGGTGCTAATGGAATGGAACTGGGAGACTTTGGCGTGAGCACTCATCCAGCTGAGACTTCCAGCTGCCAGCTGAGGCAAACTGGCCAGCACAGACTCATCCCCAAGCAGGGCCACCAGCAGGTCCCATCCTGCTCCTCTCAGCACGTTCAGGCTCAGCAGGGACAATGCTGGGTGGGGGAACATGCTGTACCCTCCTGCTTATCCCCTGCTGCCACCCTGCCCTAATGAGACACAAGGCTGCAGGCACCATGGGGGCTGCATAGCCCACTGCAGGCTGTACCCCATGCAAAGGTGCAGATAGAAGCAAATCCTATTGCTACTTCTGTGTTCTTAATGGTTCAGGGACAGGAGCAACTCCCTATTCACTGGCATTCTAAGTGCTGATGGCAGAGGAGAGAGACTCATGAGTAGAGCCAGCCATGCTCTATGGTCAAGCTAGCCCCTGTGAGCTCTCCCCACCTGCTCTGAGCAGGCACAAATCCCAGTCACCTGGCTCGTCCCTGTGACAGCACACTGTGGGCTGGAATACTGGTCCGTCCAGCCCCATCCAGTAAACAGGAAATGGGTTTGAGACACAGTATGTCTTCCCCACTGCTCTCTGAGTTCCTCCTAACTGCCTGGAAGGTAAAACTGCCACTCTTCCAGAGCCAATTAAATCTTGATTTCCTGACTGCAGAGTCATCTGAGCCACTCAAAGAAGTGAAACCTGCAGGCAAAGGGCTGAGATGGCCCCAAAATCCATGTGGCACAGTGAGACCTACCTGCAAAATTGCCCTGAGAAGCATCAGCATCCCACACTCAATCTGTGTGCTCTGACTGGACAGACTGGAGCAAGGAGCTGATGTGCCACTGGTAGCTCCTTCTGAGACTTTTTTCAGGGTGGTAGCAGCTGTGTATGTGACCTAGTCTGGTTGCCACCTTGTTAGATCACTGACTTGGAGCTTTGGGCCAGTGTCCTGCTGTCCCATCATCACTGGGTTGCCCCAAGACAGCAGAGCACTAACCGTTCTGGCATTATTTTTAGCTGTTCTAATTGATATAGTGGAGAAAAGACCTGTGTGAGTGCTCTTGGAGAAGGTTGTGCAGGGTGTAATGAGTAGTTGTGGTCCTCACCACCCACCTGAGACCCTTCCTATGCCACTTGTGTCATGGGCTTTGGCTCAAACCTGGTCTGCTGGCATCTGGCCAGGGAGTGCCTGTGCTGACGAAGGGTCTTCCCTGGGGCTGCTGGCAAAGCTCCAGCACACAGCTTTCCAGAAGCTCACAGCCTGGTTTCGTTAATTAGCTTTTTGCTTGTCATTTTGGTGTGAAATCAGCCAAGGAGCAGAGCATGGGGCTGTCAGGCATGGCTCAAGGGGGTGAAGCGAGACACAAGGTCCCCAGCAGGATCCAGGAGGTCCCACCTGGGTGAAACCCTGACTGAGGGTTGTCTGGTGACACTGAATCACAGGGGCTGGGTGCAGATGCAGTGGTGGAGGTGCCAATAGATTGAATCTTCAGGTGCTTTTTGCAGGCTTGTTTGCAAGAGACAGGGACAATGTTCTGCCCTGAAATCCCTTGACATCTTCACCCTCTTGTTTTCCTTGTTTGTATTTATTCTGAAAGGCTCTGGAAATCCCAGCACTATTTACACAGACCTCATGCTGGGTTTGACATGGGCCAGAGGAGGAGAGAGACAGGATTGTGTGAAGAAAGCAACAAAAACAAGCATTGAGGAGAGGAAATTGTAGGACCCCATATTGCCTCTCAGGAGACCCTCAGCATCTCATCCAGAGCATCTCCAAGGGCTCTGGAGCATCTCCAAGGGCTCTGTTCCTCCCTCCTGGAATTGCCAGGTGAAAGCAGGACCAGGGACTGGTTCTCTTCCCTGAGCATCACTTAGTGTCTCTCACTCACCACTGGCCATGTGTCAGAGGTGACTGGAGCTCTCTGGAGGAGCTGATGGCAGGTAACATGAATAACAAAGCACCTTCTGGAGGGCTGTTGTTAGTCACACTCACTTCTGATTAAAGATCATTAAACATGAAATTAGCTCATTTCTGTTACGGGTCTCCCAGGGATTCCTGTAATTAGGAAGTGCAGATGGCCACGGATCTGGGGAGCTGGCAGCGCCCACGAGGGGCAGGGGCATGCGCCGGGCTGGCAGTGGTGCTGGGAGGGCATCTGTAAGCGACCACATCCAAAGAGAAATTTTTTTTCCCCTTTTCTTGTTGTCATACACCACTCAGCATTTCACAAGAAATCGTAAGTAATTAATAAGTACACCCCCTTAATGACTGGGCTTTTTAATAGCAGGAATTGGAAGATGCTGCATCAACTTTAAATTGTTTTCATTTTTCCCCTCTTGGTGCTGCTTTATTGCTGTGTCTGGAGTCAGAGAACCAGAAGGAGGGACCCAGGAGGCTGCTGAAACTGCCCTTTGCAATCCCCATTCTGTGGTGGGGACGTGGTTCACGCAGCTTTTTGGGGTGTTCCCAAGAAAGTTGCACCCCTGCTTCAGCATCTTTCCTGCTGCTCGGTGCTCTTGTGTCATAGTATCCTGCAGATGCAGCAGCAAACTGCTCCAGGGAGCAGGTTTTTGTCTTGAGGATAACACTGGCAATGATTAGTGATGCCCAGTGGGACAGAAAGCAGGTGGTGCCAGCTTTCTGGCAAGATGCTGGGACCTGCCAGTCCCTTTCCCCATGTCTGGCCTGGGCTGGGTGTCACGGTACCACTAGCTCCAGAACTAGACAGTGGCCAGGCTGAACTAGTCATTATGGTGCCACTGGACCCATTGGCCAGACTGGGTGCTGCAGAGGCAGCAGGAGGTGCGGGTTTCAGTGGGGTTTCTTCTTTGGTTTCAGAGAGCTTTCTTCATTGAATGATGAAGCTCTAACCATCCTACCACACTGCCCACATGCTGAGGAGGATGCAGGCTGCTTTCTGCAGGATGATGAGTGGCAGACATGTCAGTGTTGTGACGGCTGCCGGTGTGCTGTATCGCAGTCACGTCCCGCTCACAGAATGAAGAGTCTCCGTGTGCCCTTTAATTACCCCTGGTGATGGCAGACACACCGCTGTTGTGACAGCACTGCTGTTCCTCAGTGGCCTCCTTAGGAATTTTCTCAGCTGTCTGGTGTCCTGGCATGTGGGGAAGAGGAATCCAAGCAGACCTTTCTGCTTAAATAGGCTCTAAATACCCTAAATTAATCATGTGTGTCTCTCTGTGGGAATGAGAATGCTCTTCTCCTTGTTTCTGCTGTGTGAGGAGGGGAGCTCTGCCTGCTGTGGAGCTGCTGCCTGCCACATTGGCCATGCCCGTGTCTCCTGCAGCTCAAGGTGCTTGCAGAGGACCAAAGCACCCCAGGCACAGGGACAAAGAGCAGGCACATGCCCAATGGCAGGACAGAGACCATGGCCATGTTGGTGGCACTGCTGTAAGGCTACTTGGCAACCATGAGTGGAGAGAAGTGCAGCAAGCAGTGACCTTGGAGGGTGGACAAGGAGGATGACCCCAACCATGTCTCAGGGACAGCACAGGGTGGTCAAGGTTCAGTCCCTAGCATGTCAGAGAACAAGGGGGAAGGACCCCCCTGCCATCCTCCTCCCTGCCCAGCACTAACTCAGCTCTCCCTTTTCTCTGCAGGAGGAAGACATCGAGTACTATGACTCCAAGGCTGACACTGAATACGTGAGTATTGTCCCTGCCTGCACAGTCACTACCTCAGCCTACTGCTGAGACCCTTGCTGGGGCCATATTGGGAGGCACAACTCAGCATTTGTCACAAGCAGTGTAATGAGAGGCTGTGGTGGGCAGTGAGCACCTGGTGCACTGCCATGTGCCCCCAGCCCTGCTGTGATGGCGTCTGTCCCCTGGTGCCAGGTCTGGCGGGAGGGAGGGTGGCAGGTCGCTCTGCTGCCTGCAAAAGTTTCTAAAATTAAAGCTGGTATCTGAAATTCAAATGAAGAGCAACCCTTTAATTAGAGACTGAATCTAATTTCTCTGCCCCCCTCCTGGCACAGCCACCCCGTGATTTCTGGCAATCAGGGCTTTAAATACAGAGCTGATGCTGTCCCGGCACCCCCAAGGGACTGGCATTTACCAGATCCTGCATGTGGTGATGGTTCTCGGGTGCTCTGCTCACACTGGCAATGGCTACTGCCCTGCAATCCCACTTTGCTGGCAGGTGACAGGTCCCCTACATTGTGCCCTACCATGGAATCCTCTGAAATAGGGGTTCACTGGGTTGGTACTGCTTTTGGCACAGGGTCTCTGGGGAGCAGCTGCATCACGTTATCCATGGAGTAGACTGGGAATCTCAAGCAGAGCAGGGTGGGAGCTTTAGGGTAGACCCATTCAGCACTGGTGCCCTGGAACTAGGCAGAGCTGGCAGTGCCATGAGTGGGTGGTACAGGGGTACAGTACCACAGTGGAAGGCGAGGAGCAGCAGCACATGGCATTGGGAGCAAAACACTTGCAAACCACATGACCTCATCCCAAAATATCACTCGGGTGACCCTGTGAGCCTTCAGAAGTCCCCATGCAGAAGGGAGTGAAGGACCTGAGCTTGATGGGGACCCACCATCTCAGGTGACATGTCCTGCACTGAGCTCCAGCTCTTCTCTCACCCCACCTGCTCACAGTCCCACTCATCTGGAACAGGGGATGGCTGCTGTCCCTCTGTAGCCCCAGAAAAGCTGTCAAAGGAGAGAGGGCAGGATCCTGTTCTCCGTGATTGCTCCAGAGAGGATGGAGCTGGTGGACTTAAAATGCGTTCAAGCGGATTTGGATGGAAGCAGATAAAAAACTGGCTGGCAGTCAAGGCAGGAGGAAGGCAGGCCCAAGGGGAAGAGCTGCTCCTTGTCCATGTAGGACCAATGCACCAGACTGGGCAGGAGACAGGGGAGCTAGTCATCCCTGTGCCCACTACTGCCCTGACTGGTCCCTACTGGTGTCAACAGCAGTGATCCAAGCTGCGGATCCTGGCTATTAGCTTTGGGATTAGCCATTTCTGCAAGAGAGAGAACATCCCCAGTTACATTAGGCAGGATTAGGATACAGGAGGCATCTCAGAGCTCTGCCTGCTGAGCTCTCCTGGCACATGGGAGGAACCATGCAAAACAGCATGGCATCGTGTCACAGGGGACTGTGGGATCCCTTTCCCAAGGGAAGAGACTTGTCCTCAGGCAAGAACAGCCCTGCAAATCCATTGTTTGTCACACCAGCTTCAGTCCTGCTCTGGGGAAGCACTGACCAAAATTGGAGGTCTCCTGTTGCCAAGGTTTGTGGGTTTGGCCAGGAGGGCACTGCCCTGTCAATGCTGCTGCTGCTGCCTGGTGACATACCAGCAAATTTAATTCCAGCAAAAAGAAAGGGGAGAAAAGGGGATACTGAAATAGGAAAGGTGGGAGGGAGATGATTCTGGACTAAATAGTTACCTTTCCATCTTCTCTTTATTTAGCTTCATTTTTTTCTATTTAAATTGAGCTGGATCTATCTGAAATGGAGCTAGTTCTGATGGACTAGCTGTTCACCAGAACACTGGGGCTTTTTCACAAGCTTTACACCAGCGAGAAAGAAATGAGTTCCCTATTCACTTGGCTTGCACCTCAGCACCTCTGTCTTCCTTACCAGATTTTGGATCTTTGAGTAGATTTGAACAAAACATCAAAACATTTCCCCAGGGGTCCCCAAGGTCCCCAGAATGCTTGCAGAAGCAATGTTTCTGCCTTTCCCCACAGCAGGGGCTATGGGGTCTATCAAGGGAGAAGGGTTGAAATCAGCAGCCACTCTCAGTTGGGTATCACAGGCAGAACAAGGCAGAAATAAAGGGATTTTCCGTCTTTAGTGCTGCCATTGTGGCAGGAGATGATGTTTGAGTCACAGCCCACGCCAAATTCTCCCGAGATATGCTGGTCTCTGGTGAGGGTGTCCCAACCCCAAAGTCAGCCCTGGATCTCCCACTGGCCTGCTG
>JAOXOE010033122.1:0-10452 GCA_028565055.1 Phoeniculus purpureus
CCATCTTGGAGACTTAGTAATGCAAGAAGGAAATTCACTTTTCTTAATCAAAAGTGCAATTTACTTGTAAAACTGAATTTCATAGAATCATTTTGATTGCAAAAGACTTTTAAGATCAAGTCCAACCGTGAACCCAGCTGTCCCAAGCCCACCAGTAAATCCTGTCCCTAAGCTCCAGATCTTTGTGTAACCACATCCAGGGGTGACAATTCAACCCCCTCCTTGGGCAGCCTCTTCCAATGAATTTGTGCCTTTACTTCTTGAAAACTATTGTTGAGAAAGCAACAACCTGCTTACTTGTTTACAGACTGACAGGTACTGAAAACTACCTGATGAATTAAACTACATTGATCCTTACCCAAAAATCACATTAAAAATGCTCAATGTTAACAGAAATGTTCATTCCTAAGGTAGTTATTCACCACCTTTTCTGCTTCATCCAATTACTCCAGTGAAAGGAAACTCTGCCTGTGGTACCTGCTAGAGCAGACCAGTTGCTTACAGCCCTGCCAGTGCCCTCACAGTCAGTTTATGTTTATAACTTCATCATACTGACAGATAATTCCTATCTTATTTATACAGCTGTAGAAAAATCAAGCCAGCAGAGTTCTGCAAACCCATTAAACTCTAAACCATTGTGAAATAATAAAAAAGGATCCCATTATCACACTCCTCAATTGCATAGACAGACATCTGCTCATTAGCAGTTTACAGCTTTGGGAAGGTTTGTGTTCAGGAGATGCCACAAACAAAACCACTATAAATTTTAAAGGGATTTAATATCATTTTACTGCAGCACATTAATAACAGAAAGACTATTCTTTGGAAGTAATAGAGCAGAAAAATAAGGCTAGCTCTTGTCTCAGGTCATATGAACCATCATTTAAAGACTATCAGTGTGCTTTGGTTGTTAGAGGCAGTGACACAAAACTGATTTATAGTGACCAGGCAGAAGGCATCCAGCTGGAGAAAACCTCCCCAATAATCAATGACAAAAGAGTCACCTCCGCTGAGTTTTCACTGAAACCGAGGCAGCTCCAGCACACGCTGCTTACCCGCTGCTGTCAAAAGGAGAGAGGTCCGAGGACCTTGTTAAGCCTGAAATGACGCAGCATCACGCAGTACCTGCCTGTGATGCAAGAGACAGGATCAGAGTGAGAAGATGTAGGCTTCTCGTTCACCCAGTGACTATGAGGATGTCTGGTTTCTAGAATTCTAGGTGCAAATTTCACACGCACATGCAATGGACACGTTTTCATTTAAGGACAATATTCTGTGAAGCCGTGGCAAGTGTTTGGAGAAAGATTCCCCATGATGATGAGCAGTGTCTTACAGCTGTAAGCTCAAATCCGCTCACTTCGGCACTGCCTGGAAGCCCAGGTGAGTCACTAGAACGTCTTCTGTCTTACAGCAGAGGGATGTGTGTGTTGGAGACAGCTACAGGAATCAACAGGGGCTGCTGTTTCCATCTAGAGCTTTGTGCTGCTTTTAATAACCAGTCAGGTGAGAGGGGTGTGAAGTAGCTAAAATACAAATTGCTTCCAATTTTGAAGTAACAGGGTACTGGTAGAGTTTCCCGTGTGAGACCGACTCCACACAGACCGATGCGATCACAGTAGAAGCCGTGTATTAGTTCTCAACCTGCCCCTTACATACAATCTCTCCCTCCACATGATCCCGCAAGTTATAACAACAAGAAGTGCCATCTTGCTCAAGAGACAATCACGCCTTCTAGCTAGCTTCCTAATCGGTTCTTTCTCAGGTCCTGCTGGCAGGCAGGCAGAGCTTCCCCAGGTGCCCCCATCCTTGTCTCTTGTGGCCTTCTAGGTTATCTCATCTCCATGGCACCCAGTTCTTCTCCGCCAGCTAGCCACATTCCTTAGCTATGATGTATTAGGCTTGAAGTAGCGTCCACTACCACAGGGTACAGAATCACAGAACATTAGGCATCAGAAGGGACCTCGAAAGATCATCCACTCCAATCTCCCTGCCACAGCAGGATCACCTAGACCGAGTCACACAGGATATAAAGAAACTGGGTACAGTCTACATTGAAATTAAACTTTTTCAGAGAAGAAACAAACCCAAGCTATCTGGAAACTGCAGTTCCCCACTCGTTGCATCCTCAGGTAGGCAATATTTACAGTAACACCAAAGCACCTGCACAGATTTAACGGCGCACTAGCCAAACACGTGCTTCATAGAGAGGGTCAGAGACATTGTGTTTACATCCTAGTGCCATCTCCCACTGTCCCTCACAACATCCTTCTGTCTAAGGTGGTGGGATAGGGATTTGATAGTTTGTTTAGGTAGCCAGTGCAGGCGAACTGCGTTGTCTAGAGAGCCAGAGTCTGAGGATTAAGTAAGAGAAGGAGTCATCTGCTTGAGCTGTGTGCTGGTAATGCAAGTGCTCACAGGAAGACTTGCTGCTTGTAAGAGGCAATTTCTGAGTATTATCTAGGGGTTCCTACACACAGGGATTCAAGCAGACACGACCACATTGGAACAACAAAAGAAACACAAAGCAGTAACCAAGTATTTTGATCAGGAACAGGTGGCACCTCAACTCTACATGACACTCCTGCTGTCCCCAACCCTTGCAACACTGATTCACGGCTCAGACTTTATAAGGCTGCCACTAATTCCCCTTTAATATGGAAGCACTAACGAGTTTTGGTTGGCGTCGTTCCACCAGGGAATTATATATTTTCGCTGAGGAAATAAAAAAAACTATTAAAAAAAATAAATGGAAAGAAGCCAGCGGTGGAAGTGTGAGGAAGTCACCCCTTCACTAATCCTATGGCTGCTGTCCCATTTTCACTGATAAATTCCTTCTGAATGTCTAAAGGCATGAAGTGCAGCCGAAAGTTCCGTGCTTATATTGATGAGATTAATGGACTATTATCTCATTTCCAAGATTACTTAGAATTGATTTTATGGCCTTTTTCCTCTGGCAGGTTTCAAGCTCTGATTAAAGAAAGGCCTTGGCTAGAAAACCTCTGCCTGAACTCAGCTAGATTTGTGTTTTCAAAGCTGGGGGGGTCTTTGTTGGAGCCATGTCCACACAGCAAACATTTAGGAATATCAGTAGGGCTTTATGCTGAAGCAGGTGAGATAATTGATGGCACAGTTCTTTCCTCACAATCCTTGAATTTTCTGACAGGCTACCAGTACAATGTAGAGGAACTAAGGTAACAAGCAAAACACATTCAGTTCTCACCACTTTTTTGCAGTACTCCTCGGGGATTTTGTGATTCTTTTGGAATATTACCCTCTGAGGAACGCAGCAGCAAGGCACGGGGTGCTGATAATGTATCATGGTCAAACATCATCAGGAAGGTTGCTTTAACAGTAAATTTTATGGATAAGGAGCTTTAATGAGCATTAATTCCTCCAAGTCAGCACCAGCACGAATGTCATAACAGGAAGTAAACTGGATGTTCTATATGGACTCGCTAGTAACAGCCCCATATGGCAGCACTAAAGCAGAGAACATCATCTTAGAATCTTCATAAACACTATATGATAAATCAATAACTAGAAAAAATAGCGTCTGTATTACTCTGATTTGCCTTCACAGAAATGAACTAAAGAATCTTCTCCCTCTACACACTCAATTTTAGGACTACTAGTGAAGGGTCTGGAGGACAGGTCTGATGGGGAGCAGCTGAGGGAGCTGCAGTTGTTTCATCTGGAGAAAATGAGGTTGATGGGAGACCTTGCTGCTCTTTACAGTTATCTGAAAGGAGGGTTTAGAGAGGTGGGAGCTGGTCTCTTCTCCCAGGTCACTAGTGATAGGACAAGAGAAAATGGCCTCAAGTTGTGCCAGGGAGGGTTAGGTCGGACATCAGGAGAAATTTGTTACCTGACAGAGTGATCAGAGGTTGGAACAGGCTGCCCAGGAAGGGCAGAAGTCACTATCTGTGGAGGAGTTCAATAAATGAGTAGATGTGGCACTTGGAAACATGATTTAGTGGGCAGGCTGGGTTGGGTTGATGGTTGGACTGGATGATCTTGGAGGTCTTCACACCTTGATGATCCTATGGTTAGAGGATTGCCTGCTCTGTGTGTACATATGATTTTGGTGATTAAGACTTCACATTTTCTTCCAGAAAGACCATATCATGGCTAGCTGATGGTGAAGAAAAGTAAAACGGAAGCGTATTAGTAGAACTACAATTCCACTGTGATAGGGACAAACATCACTGTTATATCCATCTGCTTCGAATCAGGTATTGGGCCATTGTCATAAAACCACACCACTTTTTATAGCACTATATTATTAATATTTATTTTCTATTACCAAGCACGCTATCAGGGTCTGTAGACATGCTGACTACTCTCTTTGTAAGCACAGAATCATAACTGGTCTTCAAAGCGATACTGGAAGGAAGTCTAAAACAGCAGTTTATCAGAATAATCTCTCCAGTATGACCCTATACACAACGATCAAGCTTCTACAACCAGCGTGAAGGAAAGCACTTCTTTCAAAAATCAGAGTTAGAAACGTGTGGCAAATACTCTGCATTTCGGGCAGAGAACTTCACACCTCCGGACACCAGTTTCAAACACAAGCGATACGTTTGGGGTTTGAACCCAGATCTAGTCCATTAGCTAAAACAAGGCTGCTTAGATATTGCTGTGCAGCCTCTGCTGACATTAACACCCCCACACTACCCAGCCATGCTGCGTGCTGGGATTAAATACCTCAGGAGAAACTTGCTTTGCATCTACAAAGAAGGTAGATTTGACGACTCAGTATGTTCCAGCAATTGCAGCTTGCAGACTAGAAACTCCCCAGCCATCTCACTCTTGTCGCTGGGACGCCGGCCTGGAGAGAAGTCACTGTACAAACACAGCTAATCGAACCCCGTTCAATACGCCAGGCAAACTGAAGGTGGACCAGGGTATGCAGAACAGGCATTGCAAATGAATTTCACACTTGAAATCAATATAATGACTAAAAAATTAAATAAAATAATGCGCTGGGTGACTCATCCGAATGTTAGAACAGCAAGAACCAAGGAAGGGAGAGAGACTGGAATAACTACGTCCCGAGAAGTGCGTGACACGTGAGTACAAACAGCTACAGAGCCACTGCCCCGCTCGCCGAGGAGCAAACAAACAGAAGGAATAAAGCCTCAAGGGTGCAGAAGGGTGCCTGGGAAGGTGGAAGAACTCAAAACGGCGTACCAGTGCCTTTAGAAGCTGAAAATATTGCGTCCTCTGCTGTGATTTCTCCAATCAACAATAAAAATCTGAGTGACAGACAAGCAGGAATACACAGGAAAAGTGTTCACTGTGTTTCGAAGGATATTAATTGAAATATAGCATCAGGATAGCCTGACACTAAATAATCTTAGAGCTCAAATTCTCCTCAGAGGACTGGTTGTGGCTCTAACACTCTTGTTGTCTCTCCCGTACAGTGATCACATGAAGTCCCATCATTAAATGGAAAAAATTAACGTTACAATCCTGCCTAGCAGGAGCCCCTGACAAGAAAAGGGAAACAGGAATCTGGTCTAGAAAAGAAACCCCCCAACCATTCCAATTGGCCAGGACTGGCTGGTAATGGGAAAAATGCCTCCCTTATAAATCACAGAATCATTAAGGTTCAAAGAGACCTCCAGGATCATCCAGTGCAGCCATCAACCCAACCTCACCCTGCCCACTTAGAACCTGCCCCCATCTACTCATTTTTTGAACCCTTCCAGTGATGGTGACTTCACACCCTCCCTGGGCAGCTGTTCCAACACTTGACCAACCTTTCAATGAAGAAATCTTTCCTGATGTCCAAACTAATCCTCCCCTGGCACAACTTGAGGTTGTTTCCTCTTGTTCTGTCACTGGCGACTTGGGACAAGAGACCATCCCCCACCTACCTAAATGCAAAAGATCAGCGAGATAGATGCACATTCTCAAAGACCCTGCCTGACTTTCACTCCAGGGTGCAGAAGAGTCATTAGGGTTGACAAATACATTCAGCCTTGCTAAGTCTGTATGTTTTAACATTCAGCCCCGAATCCTCCTACTGTACTCAGCAAAGCTCTGTCCTTTCAAAAGGTGAATAGTCAATCCCACATGTCATTTTTTTCAGTCTTTGTTTTGACAGAGTTACGAGCCCATTAATAACAAAGAAAATAACCAAATATAGAAGAGGCTGCGAGGTTTCAGCTGAAAATTCTTCTGCTAAACAAAGCCGAGGTCTCGTTGTACCTTAGGATGATGGGGGTTTGGTTTTTTCCTGATTTAAAAGAAGCAAAAATTAAAATTAATAGCAGAGGGAGACATTTTTGGTTTCTATACGTGCTGGGCTGACCTTGTCTGTCTGCCTGGTGCCCACCCAGCTGCTCTCCCTGAGCTGAGGGGCTCAGCTCTGCCTGGCACTGGGGTAGTTCCAGTTTTGTTCATATCATAAAATGGTTCAGATTGGATGGGACCTCAAAGATCATCCAACCCCTGCTCCATGGGAGTGTGACAAGAGAACCCCCGCTCCATGGGAGTGTGACTTAGCTACTGCTAAGAAATGCTGGCCATCTCAAGGTCACCTCTCTTTCTCAGATTGCCCCACTAGCAGGTGGGTTCCCAGCAAGATGCTGAGAGGGGGACACAGCCGGGACAGGGGACCCCAACTGACCAAAGGGATGTTCCAGACCATTCAGTGTGATGCTTAGCAAGGAAGGCCAGGAGGAAAGAGAGGATGGGAGATATTCAGAGTTACTGCACTGGTGTTCCAAACAAGCTTTGGCTTTTCTCCAAATGGCCAAATACCTGCCAAGGGGCGGCAGTGAATGCATTGCTTATTTTGCTTTCCTTGCCTGTGCCACTTCATTTCCCAAACTGTTGTTACCTCAAGTCCTGAGTTTTTCTCTCTTTTGCCCTTCCAGTTTTCTCCTCCATCTCACTGCAGGAGAATGAGAGACCATACAGCCAGTTGGGGCTTTAGCTGCCAGCTGTGGTCAACCCACCACACCACACTGCTCACAAGACTTCCCAGATGCCCGAGATTCTTCACCCAGCACCCTGATACCTCATCTCCTCCCACCTAAAGCATTTTATTTTTTTTTTTAATTCACAAACCTTTGAAAACTTGGAAAGTGACTTGTTTAATCCCCACACATCTGACTGT
Organism: Phoeniculus purpureus; assembly: GCA_028565055.1. NCBI lineage: Eukaryota > Metazoa > Chordata > Aves > Bucerotiformes > Phoeniculidae > Phoeniculus > Phoeniculus purpureus. Next base: position 7,130 of record JAOXOE010033122.1, read on the forward strand.
CATCATCAATCCTCTCATTTTTTTTGTTTGATATAATGAACACAGATTCTCTGTGAAAGCATTTATTTTGGCCACTCTTTCTCCTACCTTGCCCTGTCACAGAGCTAACAGACTTCCTTCTATCTTCAGCCACAACAGAGCACAGCTTTGTTACAATAAGGGACCCTCAGGTGGTCCTGGCACACCTCGAGCATTAGCTGACCCTAGCCAATACCAATTTTCTCCAGAGGGCCCTTACATTTATTTTATTTGCCTTTTTTACTTATTCAAGCAAACACAAAGGAACCAGAGAGCGCCGGTGAATTAGGACCTAACACTTAATTCTTGTTCTAGACTCTTGGGTTGCTTTTATCCCACTAGAGGCGAGCTCTCAAGACATAAGCAGAATAAAAAATGCATGGATTGAACTGAAAATGCAATAGAATAAATGAAATGTGGTCCTCTTCCTTAACAGCCTGAGCTGTGGAAGGTTCAAAGGCCTCATGCACTTCCACTGTAGAACGAAATGTTGTTTTGGTTAAGGAAAAACACCCACTGAGATGCAAAACCCCTTTTGGAGACTCTCCTTTACTATTAAAGCCCCAGGGGAGGTACTGTGGAACACCAAACCAATTTGCTTCACCAAACCACGTTACCGAGGTAACCTGATTCAATCTCTAGCTGATGAGACACTTCCTTGAGAGACTATAGAGTCCCCAGTGGTTTACCTTGGCTTAGTCTATGAAACAAAGAAAATCAGTATTTATAATATTACTTTATATTTCTAAAGTATCTTAATTAAAAATGCCTTAAGAAACCTTATCTGAATATTTAGGAAGCTCGTCCAACTTAAATGACTTGCTGTGGAATGGCTATAACATTCTCCAGGACCCCAGTGCCACCAGGGGTACCTGTGTTCTCATGGATTTTATTATGGTTTCTCTGAAGTCTGTCCTTCTTTATTGCAATTTTGGGGTTTATCTATTTTTGAGAAGCTATGGTGTAGAAGGTACAATTACTGATAACCTGCAGATGCCCTATTCCGTGCACTGTCTCAGTTCACAGGTTTTACTGCAGTGGACATTTATGTTTTACCCTTCATTAAGTATTATAGCAGAAGCACCACCAGCATCACTGATGGGCTCAGCTTTGGGTAGTGATAGGTCCATTTTCAAGCCATCTGAAGCTGGCTCTGCTTGACATGGGGGTAGCTCCTGCCTCACAGAATTCATCCCTATACCTCCCCACTTGCCATGCAAGCCCAATAGCACACATAGAGCATATAGTGGAAACAAATTTACTGAGAAACTTAGAAGACCTCAGTCAGGTTAATAAGAAATCCCTTTATCACATGAATGATCTACTACATGCTGCTCTAACTGAATCAGCAGAGCAAAAAGGTGCCTTGCACTGCTTGCTGGAATTTTTGGAACTGTAAGGCATAAGAAAGAGCAAACATGGCTTTCACTCAGACTTCATGCACCAAAATCTCTTCATCAGATTTACTGTAAAAAGCTTGTTCAAGAAAGGTAAAGAAGCCTAAGGGTAAAGAACTAATGAGTGAAGATCGGACAATATATCAAAAAATACACTTTTGCTAGAAACCGTTCAAGCTTCACCCTAGGACTTTCCTGATGGAAATCAACCATTTCCAGACATGACCAGAAAATATTCCATGTGTGTGTAGACGCTTTCTGCTGCTTCTGGTTCTTCTTATATTGACTGTCCTGTCACTAACAGAAAGGGAAATAGCTCATCTAAGAGAGGAATGGGGAAGGAGACATCATATATCCTTCCAGGTACAGTCATCTGGAGACAGTGGTCTGGAGAAGGCTGGGAGCACGGCTAGGGGGATGAGGCAGGTAGGATGTACACTTAGACAGTGGTTTTGTGGCTGGTTACTGCACTATTAAGTACTAATTACATACACATGCCCAAGCAGCTCTGCACTACCATCAATCAGAGGGTCAAAATTGGGTTGCTTGGCTGCCGGTGAACAATTAGAACCATTTCAGTTGACCAAGATTGCGATCAAATTCATTTGAAGACATTCCCTCTCGTATTCTCTGGATCACTTAAAGTCTGCTGCAGGTGCTCTCTTGGATATCAATGGGATAAGCCTTTGTGTTCTTCTCTGAACCATAAGAAACTGTTTTACTCTGCTTATGCTACAGAAATCATCTAACCAGGATTATTAGAGGCTAGTGGAATGTTGGACTCCAGACAGTCTCTCTAGCAAGCTACTTGGATGAACGGCAACTGAAAACTCTGTCGGTGCACGTGGATTCACAGAATCATAGACTGGTTTAGGTTGGAAGGGATCTTAAAGATCACCTAGTTCCAACCCCCTGCCATGGGTCCACCTCTCACTGGACAAACACCTTTCACCGTTGAATCATAATAGTTGGGCAAACTCTTATTTCCAGCTAGAATTTGAAGAACAGAGGAAGGATTCTCTTTATCAGGAAAAAGTGGTTGGTTTCAGGAGATTATTTTTACAGCTTATCTTAAAAAAAAAAAAACCAAAGGCTGACACACAGGTGGGAGTGCTGTTTTGAGCTACCAACATTGATCCTAAAAAAGGTCATATTGGTATTGATGTTAAACTGAGAAAACATGATTCACCCACTTTCTGGAGGGTTGATGGTACATAGTGGCCACAAAGATGATTCAGTGATGTATGAGGAGAATTCCTTAAGGCAAACAAGTCTGATGTCACTGCTTTTATCTTCCAAACTAGTGGAGAAAGCTCATACTGCTACATGATGGGTAAATCTTGGGCCACTGAGCAATTCTAACTCCACAGTTTCTCATGTAGTTGACTATTACTAATTCCTGATTTTCCATTCACCAACTATTTTTAGTAAGTAACTTCTGAGCTTTTAAGAAAAAACATCTTCTAGTCATGACATTTGGCTACTTCTTTCCTATAGTGTAGGATCGTTATCCTTCAAGCTCTGTTTTAGACCAGTTTAGCAAGTCACAGAATCACTCTGGTTGGAAAAGACCCCTGGGATCATCAAGTCCAACCATATGTCTACAAGTTCACTCCTAAATCAGATCCCTCATCACGTCATCCAAATGATCTTTAAACACATCCAGGGATGGCAACTCAACCACCTCCCTGGGAAGCCCATTCCAGTGCTTTCACATCATCCAAAGGATCCTTAAACACATCCAAGGATGGCAACTCAACCTTTGAAGTGCTTGACCACCCTTCCTGTGAAAAAACTCTTCCTAATGTCTAGTTTAAACCTACCCTGTTGCAACTTGAACCCATTCCCTCTTGTTCTGTCACTAATTGCTTGTGAGAAGAGACCAGCACCAACCTCTCCACAATGTCC
>JAOXOE010033123.1:0-10452 GCA_028565055.1 Phoeniculus purpureus
CTCACAGACCTGCACATCACTGACCTTGAGAAACTTTCCAAGCAGGCTTCAAAGCCCTTAGCTCAGACTCTGGCTAAGTTCAAAGAGCTGGGATTGCTCACTCTCTACAAAATACATCCTTACAAGTTTAAATTAGGGTAGTTTCCCTGATATCACTGACATTCTTCTGCTTAACAGGGGATTTGAATAGGTTACTGAAATTCTAAAAAATAACTAAAGCACAACTTGATGTATTTGAAGTTGAATCTCCATTGAAATTCCATTCTTTATAGCTTCACCTTCTGACAGTCTGCATCCGTTAAATTACTCTTAATTCTATGATAGCCATAGGATAAGGACATGAGTTTTCTGAGTTTGATCTTTTGTAAATGAAACAACACCAAGTGACATTCCATGTGAGAGCAGCAGCACCTCCACTGAAGAAAGTTTAGAAGACCAAATTCGAGCACTCAGGTTCATCCTGACACCCATCCTGTCTGCACTAATTCTTAATTATTTTTTTGGAATCCAACATGAGACCATCAATGGTCCTACCCAAATACCAAGGACATTTAGTTGAAAATATTTAGTACTCACAACATCAAAATGTGGCCTTCTGTATCTCAGAAATGTAACACTAAAATGGAAACAAGCAGAACTGTAATTTTTTTTCCTATCTCAACTGTATAAAGCTGTTAAGTGCCTCCTATCTTAGCTTTGGCCTTGAAATGAAATTTAAATTGCAGGGACATAACATTCTTCTGAAGGCACTGAGCAAGTACAACAGTAATTTGTGTATCAAAAACCTGTTTCACCATTTTTCATCCTCTCATTTCCAGACTTAGCAAGCCCAGCTCTTCCAGTCCTTCCTCATAGCTATACTTTTCTAAACCATTCATCAGTTCTATTTCTCCAGCTTGTCTACATCCTAGTAGTGATGCCCAAACTAAATACAACATACCTCCTTTTCATAAGTAAGTGTCCAAACCAAAGTTATCCCAAGCATGAGTACTGTAACTATTTCAGCAGTATTTGTTACCCCTGTAAAAATATAAATTATCCTTCTGCCTCTTGAGATTTTGCTGTGTGCATGTTTTCCCAGCACACAACAGTGAGAAATAAGTCAATAGTAAAGACTGTAAAATTGAGGTAAAAACAAATGAAAATAACTTTTAAATGCATTAATTTCTGATCTGCTTTTTCAAAACCTTAGACTGTGATACATTTCATGAGTTTTGAATGCTTCCCACCTTTGAAAATTTTCCAGTGTTTCATATAAGAAACAAAGAAAAGGCATGCTGGAAAATTCCTTTTTCTGCTGCATTTAGGATAACAAGACATCAACTGACCTGGTGTTTTCTCAGCACTAGAGTAATGGAAAGCAGAAGTAACTCAGTACATACAACAAATTCTATAAATTGATTCTTAAATGACTTTGCGTTTCCTGTTTCCAAACAAAAAAGAACACTGTCACACACAGCTCATTAAAAAGTATCTGGACCAGTTTTTCAACTTTACTGACTGATGTTAGAAAGAATACTCTGGAAAAACTGAAGCTGAAAACCTCATTTGGATTAAGTGCTTCTGCATGAGCTTTAAGAATGAAAAATCGCTTACGGTCAGAGAAAGCAATTTCCGCATGTATTTTCATTGTGCACAAAAGACATGTGAGGTTCTGTCTTCAGTAGACACAATTCTTCAACTTAGCATTTATTTTGACTTGATAAGTTTAGGGGTTACATGAGAAAAGGAACCTAAAAATACAAGACACATGGACTCACATCAGTAGAAGTTAAAGGCTCAAAACACTTTTGAAAAACATGAAGTTAAAAAACTTTTCCATTCACCTTATTTAACACTTGTGATAAAGAGATGCAAACTTTTCCTAGCAAGCTTTTTCTTATTTTTTCCTTATGCACATTTCCACAGGTGATAAAAGTCAACTACATTTTAAGCCAACTGAACACTAAGCACAAAATGACTGCAAAAAAGGTGAAGAACCACTTAATTCTCAAGCTACCACAGACACACATAGACTTAATTTCTATCAGGAAAAGAAAGGAAAACACTGTTTAAGGAGCTGTAAAGTACCTATTCAGATTATTTTTTCCACAAATTTATCCAATGCAAGCCCTCAAAACCATTCAGAGCAGGTCTTAAATCATTGGGACTTTCTTCACATGCAGGCAGTGTTAATTTTGCTCCAAGAGAGACTTTGTTTTATGAAGAATAACATAACCCTGGGCTCCTGAATAACCTGAGAGCACAGTGCCTTCTCTGTGTTGCAAAACACCCAGCATTGCTCCAATAGTCAAGGCATTAACCACTGTTAACATGATTCAAAGCATCACTCTTCTATATCACAAGAAACCTGTACTGCCACTTGCAGTATTTTCTAATGTTTCTGAGGTCAGCTGCCTCGGTGTTTTACTGGAGCAAGACAACCACAGCATGTCCTGCATTTCTGTAGTGCCATTTCCACAAGAACATAACCAGGGTTTTTTTGGCCCTCTCTGTTGTGCTGTATACATTAACTCTTGGGTCTGATACTTCACTGCATGATTTCTTGTGCCATAACACACCAGTCCAAAATTTGCAGTTACTACTTACCTCCAAAACAGTGTAATAAAGACAAGCATGGATAGGCATGAATAGGTAATGATTAATAACACCATCCCATTAGCAAATTGAAAAGTCCTATCCAAAGATCAGTGTTATAAAAATCTATACTTGAGAGCTGAGAGAACTGAGTTCTAGAAAGGGAAGTCCTGAAGATCACCAGGCCGTTGACATAGACAGGTGACAGAAGGCAGGTTTCCTGCCTCCTACCCTCTTCACTGTACTGACACAACTCAGAAACCCCACACAATTTACCAACCCTTTGTAAACCCCAGCAATGGTGTTGAAAAGGAAAGACATCAAATTGTTTAATAATTTGTTTAACAAATAATTGTTTAATAAAAAGTAAATAATTTTTTTATTAACTGTTTAGGATAATGTAACTAAGATAAAGAGTCATCTGAACTTCCTCTTTCTTTGATTAGCCAGTATACTGTAGCTGAAGTTTCAGAATTATATAGGCATAACACACTGTATCTTACCAACTATTAAACACTAAACCAGCAATATTTCCACCTTTAAATTCTCACCTTTAAAGTGACAGCTCAAAAGACTCCATACTAGAAGCACATTGCTAGTAGAAGCATAGTTCTGGTACACAGTCAATGTGGGTATATTACACAGTCTTTCAGAAACAGAAGCAGTGATACTAATGAAAAGGCCAGGCAGGTCTTGTTAATACATTTTCACAGAGGTGTCTAAATACTCATGAGTCCTAACCTCTGATGTTGAGGCATGCCTTTTCCAAGACTGCTTCTTTGCTGTACCTTAACTATTTCACTGTTCATAAATTAAAAAATGAAAAAACAGAACTACTGTATCCATGAAGTTTCTTAAGACTGCTGTTGATTGAGAAAAGTTAAGAAGAAAAATAATTACAGGAAATATAATTCCAGAACCTGTAGTGTCGCCAAACCTTTGTTAGCTGCTTTTATAGTCATTAAATAATAGGCCCAGGAGGATCAAAAAGTCTCCCATAGAAGAGCATTAGCTCTGATTAAATCTTCCCTGTCCATTTAGGCAAAAGAGTACAATCTGACAATGCTGCTTTTTGTCCCTCAAAAATGGCCCGGGAACATGAGGATTTTTCTCTAGTTGAAGCTTCCCTTGGACTAGCATACTCACTAAAGGGACAGATCCACATGTCTCAATCTGTGCCTTTGCTCACAGTAAAAGCAACCCCTGCCTTTCTGAGAATCACAGACTTAAAAGGTGTGAGACTTACTAATTCAGCAAAACAAGAGACAGATAAAAAGGTGTCATTGCCATATCACAGAGATAATTCCATATTCCTGCTGTCTAGTAAACAATTACGAGCAGGGCCAAGCAAGTCACTGTGGTGAACTCTAAAATGAACAGTGATCATAAAATCAAATATAGTTTCCATAATGTCTTTTTTTTTTCCCAGTAACATTTCCCACGATTTAGCCTTATTTGTTTCTTAGCCTTTGCAAAACAAGCACAATGTAGTTCCACGGAATGCAATGGAACCATTCAAGACTAATAGAAATGCAGCTGAGCTGAAAATGTGAAGCCTGTATGCAGAATTAGTAACATTTTAAAAGAAGTCAATTTTATCAACCTCCTCAATTTTTAGCACTATTCTGTTTTAGATCTCTAGGAAGCTGCTTTCACCAGCAACAAAGCTGGTAAAGAGTCTAGAGCACAAGACCTACAAGGACTGGCTGAGTAAATTAGGATTGTTTAGGCTGGCGAAAAGGAGGCTGAGGGGAGACCTTCTCACTCTCTACAACTACCTGAAAGTAAGCTGTAGTGAAATGGGGGTCAGTCTCTTCTCCCAAGTAGCAAGGAACAGAACTAGAGGAAATGTCTTCCAGCTGTATGCAATTAGGAATAATTAGGAAGAATTTCTGCACCAAAAAGGTTATTAAACATTGGAACAGGCTGCCTAGAGAAGTGGTGGAGCCACAATCCCTGCAGATATTTAAAAGGCACATAGATGTAGCACCGAGGGACATGGTTTAGCAGTGACCTGGCAGCACTGGGCTTGTGATTAGAGTTGATCTTAAAGGTCTCTTCCAGCCAAGACACTAGAATCACTGATTCTGTGATTCTGTAATTAGGGCAGTAGTTCATTAGTATTTTATGCTACCACTGGTCTGTCTTCTTCATGGTCTGATAATAGCATTAAAAGACATTGAAAGCCTGTGTAAGTACTACCTATTTCATATTACTGACTCTTCTCTGACATCTTATCCAATGCAGGCAGCCCTCACAGTAGCAATCACTAGTTTTCACTGATTTTTAAAATAATTCTGAAATTGAGTATCTTTATTTTCTTTGCATAAAAAGCTGTAATTTGTTGTCACAGTCTCACAGATAAATTATAGTGCCAGAATTATAAAATAGAAACAAAATCCTAAGAAATTAGCAAATGATGATCCAAAACTATGAGTGATCTATATGTCATCAGTGAAATTTTTACACTGGCAGAAAATTTGGCCCTATAGATTTAATAATGCATCAGCAGACACATTTCAGCATTTTTGTGGAGGCACAAATTAGAACTCATCAGGTTTCTGCCTAATGGAATTAGCTGACAGCCAAGAAACTCATCTGGAATATTTGAAAATTAACTTTACTAGTCTCCTTCATGCACTCTTAGTAGGCTGCCTTCTTCAATCATACTGTTTGCAAGAGACATGAAAATCAGGGGAACAAGGGAATAGCTAAGGCCAGAAACAATAGGGTTCATTTAGGACATCACTGTGTTAAAAGCTCAGCCTTATGTCACATTTCTCTGTCATGTTTCAATAGTATTCACAACTGAAGTGGATTCTCTCTATTTAATAAATGTAATCAGATTTACAAGTTCTTCCACACATTTTTATAATGAATCTTACAAAATAAGCTCAAATTTCCAATATAGAAGTTTCTTAACTATTGTGTAAGGAACGGGAGGAGCAGAAGACAAAAAAGTTCACGCCCATTTGGTCTAATCCAACTGAGGTCTGCAATGAGCTGCCAGAAAGAGACAATTTCAGGAATAAAAAGTTGCATAATTTCCTGATGTTCTGTTGATAATAAATAAAGCAGCCTACTGTTCTGATGTTCAGAGAATTACATCAGATATATCATGAAGTTGACATAAGACAACAATATCTGAATATGTAAGTGCTTGTCTTGACCAAAGCTGGAAGTTACAGATGCTGATTCATTGCAAAATTACCACCTGATTTTTAGTTTAGAATATCAATTTCTGAAACTAGTGGGAAAAGCCACAAAACATCATGCTAGTTCCAAATTTTGGTCATATTTCTCAAATAAATCCAGCCTCCTATATTCCATGGGCATGCAAATAAAATACAAAGTTCCATTGTAAGGAGTTCTTGAAAGGTTCATGTGTTTGAAAAGGATTACTTCCTCACAAAGGCTATATAATAGCAGCACTTCAAATATAAAACCCACCAGAATTCTTTTGGCTAAGATTCTGTTCATTCATGTTCATCAAACATCTACTAGTTTCCTCCTCTCAGAGTACACCTGCTGAAAATTATTCTTTACTGCTGCTCTCTCTTGCTCTGCAGAGACCTCCTCCAGATTAGTGAAAGAAACTCATACCCATTAAGCCATTGGACTGATGAAATTGGTACAATGGTGCCCACCGGGGTGATTTTTTAAAGAGTGAGAAGGGAAACTGCATGAAGGCTTCTAGTTGGAAGTACATTTTTAGGTGTCATTTACGATTCACTGCAAGCAAGAGTAGCTCTTAAAACTGCGAAGGAGTCCTTGAAGCTATGGGAGCTCCTAACAGCTGTGACATTTGCTGGGGATGGGGAAACCTTTCAAGCTGATGCACTCACACTTCTTGGTGGGGAGGAAGAAATCAAAGAAATAATGACACAAAACGTTTTCCAAACAGGTACCTGATAGAAGATTGCTTATATACAGCCCCTAATAAGAAGAACCCCACCTACAGTGTTTAAAACCAGTTCTTACTCACTTGGATTTTACAAGTCTCCATGTAGTCTTGGGGGTTAAGTACAGTAATGTTATAGACTGTAGCAACTTCTACATAATTGAGCATACAGGGATGAAGAAGTGTCAGGCAATGAATGAGGACATCTGAGAAATGCCTAATTCATTCTAACACACTGCTATTTTGAAGTAAGTTCTTAAAAAAATATTGGTATAGACTCCTGAGTTGGTAGAAGTGGTTCTAGAGCCCCTTTGTATGTGAATCAAAAGCTGGATGCAGAAAAGTGACATTCCACAAGCCTCTATCTCGGTGTAGACTTCTTTTTCCACAGGTTACATTTGATAACATCTTACAGTTGCATTAATCACATCAGATTTTAGGCTAACCTATTTCCTAGGTTTGCTTGGCCAACTCATATTCATACAAAACAGCATCTCTGGTTACACATGATGAATTATGGGAAACCTCAAACCTCTGACAGATGCTTTACCCAATTTAGTTTTGATGAATACATTAAAGGCTTACTTACTGAGCATCTCTCCTAAAATTAAAGCATCTCCCCTAAGGCATCTCCCCTAGGATTTTGGAAGCAGAGTTCTTTGACCACCACAAGATTTAATAAAACTATCAACAGGTAGAGACACAGACTTTCTTCTTGTCCCAGAAGATCCCCTTCTGATATAAAAAGATAACTATTAAAAGGAAAAGAGCTAACTAGAGAGCTTAGCAATCTTGTTATAGTACTCCAGTGAGACACTACCTTTTGACACTCATTTGTTATACATTCCTTTTGGACGCAGAATGATTAAGGTCACAGTCATGGCTTCTACAGTGAAGAAGAGAGTCATTTTACTGCAGTGTTCTATTCATTTACCAAACTCCTTAATAAAGGAGAAATGTGCCCCAGCTGCTTTCTTGACTATGTTGTTCCAAAAATTCAGTTAGTATAAAATGTATTTTATTCTCATGGATTTTAGGAGATGAATGACAAGCCTTAATCATTAAAATATTCCTGAGGCAATGTAGGTGCCAAATATCACACCCTGTAATGCTGTAAATACTTCTCCAGAGAGCTTTAGGATTACATGGAAGTCTGAAAAAGCAGGGGAACTGGTGACTTTTCTGAATTATTTGTAATTCCTATAAGTCAGCCCTTTATCTGGGCTGACTCTGTAACTATTGAGAGGTTGCCATTCCTATGTCTGTTTAACTGTAGCACAGGTTGAGGAAATATAATTTTGTCTGATAAAATCCAGTTTAAACAGTGGGGAATCTCAACCTTGCCCTTTTGGACATACCCATCTCCCAATATGTTTAAACCAGTACTTTAGGAGCTTACCACATTTTACAACTAAACGAGAGGATGTGCTAAAGAAACATTTCAGATGCTTCTGAGTGCTCTCTCCACAAGATCAGACATGGTATGAAAGAAAATGCATACAGTTTCTTTCCATGAAATCAGCAGCTGTTTCTTTCTACACATCTGCTTTAATTGCACTCACTCATCTAGATGCAGGCTTTGGCTGCTCTAGAAGCTCCTTTAAGAAAAGCATGACTGTCCTGACATTAGGGCATTAGCCCTGACTGTTCCTGGAACAGCTGGGTGAAGTTAATAGTTTGCCTTTTTTTTTTTTTTGTCTAATGAAAGAGAAAAGCAATAATAATTTAACCTGGTACCATATTGCAGAGCTTCTGTAAAGCAGAAGATACTCTAGAACACGACAAAAGAGTGGAGAGAAAAATGAAGTTGCCTTCACCCAGAGATATCCACCCTGATATGCATAAGCCACTGTTCCCACAAGAGAGGTCTACACTTTCAAACTGTTAATTGCACACTAGGCCATTTTATATAATCAAAAAGCATACTTTGAATTCTTTTCCATGTTCCACAGCAGGTGTGATGAGCACAAAGTATGAGAAGGTATGAAATGAGGTCACTTTAATATTTCAAGTAAAATTTTACTTTTGAATCAACTAGATTAAATGACTGAGTCTTAACATCAGCAAAGGTACATAAACATCATCTAGTCAAGATTTCCAAATTTTCATTTGTCAAATTAAGAATGCTTTCTGTTTCATGTCATACCAGCTTCAGACTGGTATTATAACAAAGTAAAATAAGTCAACATGTGTGGTTACATAATCTAGATGCACAGAATATCTACCAGTATTTTTTGAAAAGTTTTACAATAATTATTTTACGAATACTTTTCCTTGCTTGCTTGTACTTGCTCTGCAGCGTAAGAAACCTTTTCACATTCCTGACAAACACCCATCTGCAATGCTTCTTGTCAAAGTAGCTTCAGGCTGGTATGAATAAAAGGCACTGGTGGTTCTGTTACAACCTCACACTGCTGTAAAAGGTAATGAAAACCCAGAGGGACTATGGTTGTTCTATGGTAGAATGATGTCACTGTCTGCCTAAGAAGATGACTTCAGCATAGTCATTGGCCGTGAGAGTCTTTGGGGATGGCACCGTGACGACAACACCACACTGCAGTTCTAGTAAAGCCATAATACTCTGAAAATTTAATTTGATTGTTTGGCATCTCAATAAATTACTCACACAGGACCAGCTGGAAACTAATCAAGCATTGACTCAGCAGCGCTTACTCACCGGTGCCATAAAATGATAAATAGCGACTTTCAAAGGAGATGAGGTATGAGAAGGGAAAGGCAATAAGCAAATTATTTTGTATGCAACTGCTGTGAGAGACCTCCCTAACAAACAAAATCTGCATTCATCATAATTACAAACAGGCACGACCCAAAAATGTATTTATTTTGCCGGCATTTGAATTCTGGGCTCATTTGTAGATCCCAAATGCTGTTTCTAAAATGTTATAATACAAATAATGGCTCCCAGAACTCTGAGACAAAAAAATATGAGTATCTAGAAGCAAATTTTGCAATTCAGACATATTTCTACTAATCTTAAATAAATCTTCAGTCAAATGCCCTGAAACCACAATTTCCAAGTATTTGTCCTTCAGAGAGCTGGGGAAGAAAGAAAGAAAGAGGAGGTAACTCATTCAGTTAGCAACCATACATACCAGCTATAATGCTGTTAATGAATACAAAGCTCTTTAAGCCAGGATTTACCTCATTTTTATTGACATAATGCAAAAATTTCATTTTCCAATCCTTCTGGAAGTAAAAAATTAGAAAGTTGTGGTATTTAGAAAAACACCACATCACCAAGATAACTGCCAAACAAGATTACATAAACACAGAAAGTGGGCAGAAGAGCAATCTCCTCCTGAGCTCTGTCTGGCTGATATGCTTCAGACTAGAAAGCTGTTACAGAAGATCCTATAGCAGTTACAGACAACCTTTCCATTTTATCATTTCACCTTTCTCACTGTCCTCGTTTGAGATTAATTACCACAGCAATAGCGTTGATAAATAGGATTTTAGTGCAACATATTATCCAGGAATGTGTAATAAATCATATGGCTGGCACCTTTCAAACTCACTTTTCTCCTCAAAAAGCAGATCCTGCTTCCTTCCTAAAAGCTCTTTTGGCAGTTATTTGAAAATACTTTTTTCCAGACTTTGTCATTGCTTTATGTTAGATTTTACAGGCTTGATTCTTGTGCTGTTTAAAAGAGAGAAATGCAAAAGCCGTAATGCTCTGTGCTTATATGTGCACATGCTAATAAATTTATAGCAATGACTTTACAGTTCTAGTATTATGAGGTATGTGTGACAAAAACTACGGCTTTATTAGATGAGAGAAAAAACATTTTTAGACACTAAAAGTATGACCATGGAATCATAAGGACTCAGAGTGAGGAAGTTGATGAAGTCTTCTACAGGCAGCTGGCAGCAGCCTCGCAGCTGCAGGCCCTGGTTCTCGTGGGGGATTTTAACTACCCAGATATCTGCTGGGAGACCCACTCGGCCAGCCACCC
>JAOXOE010033124.1:0-10451 GCA_028565055.1 Phoeniculus purpureus
CCCTCAGCCTTTCCTCATCAGGGAGATGCTCCACTCCATCATCTTTGTGGCTCTGTGCTGGACTGTCTCCAGCAGTTTTGTGAGGATTTAGATACGGATAAGTCAGTCTCAGAGATGTGCATCCCAATTGATGACTGTCAGAGGGTGTTTAGCTAAAAGATTTTGCTAAAAAATAAGCCTAATCTGTAATTTTTCTAAAGCCTGAGGTTAGAAGGATAAAAATCACATAAGAAGCTAGACTAACAACTCTCAAATAATTTCTAGCTCTACACTGTTAACTTGGCAACACCATAATGTTATGGATTTTAAGTTGTGAACTGCCTATAAAGTAAATGCTTGAAAGCATCCGATTACATTACTGCCAGATACTGAGAGACTGTTCCATCCGAAAGGGTGTTTAGTTCCCTCTTGCCTCCCCTGCTTTGCTTACTGCCATGTAATTAGTTGGTGACTTATTTCACTGTGTTGCATTTGTAGCTCAGTGTTCAGACACATCTCCAACTCTGTGCAAACAGCCTTAGCTACAACTGCTAAAAAAAAAATCAGCAGGTCACCTGAAAGCACTCCCAGCAGCAAAACTTTGAGCTCAATAGCTACCAGTCAACTGAAACTTCCCTTTCTCTTCAGTTCCCAAAATAATCCATCCATCTGTCCCACCACCCGTCTGTCCGTCCATCCAAACCTCTTGTGCCGTCGCTTTTATTTTCCTGTGCGACTGGATCTAGGCGATCCTGCTGTGGCAGGGGGACTGGACTGGATGATCTTTCGAGGTCCCTTTTCTGTTCTGTGATTCTCTGATTCTTCCATTTGCTCTGGGTCTTTACAGCAGATTTTTCCTCTTTTTGTCCCCTAAAAGGGAGATAATTTAAGAACAGCCAGTTTACCCTCTTTGTAATAATTGGAGGATGCCCATGCCTAGCTAACCCCGTGCGCTTTGTTGATTTGCTTCTCCCCAGATGGTAACTAAGCTTGAAACTCAAATTGCTAAAGTGACTGAGGCGTTGGAAAAGGAGACCAGATTGTACCAAGAGGCTCTGGAGAGGAGCAGAAGAGCTGAAGAACGTTCTAAGACTCTTCAGGATCAGCTGAAACACTTGGAAGAGGAACTGCTGTCTGTAGATCTGATGCAAGATGGTTTGAAGCTTGAGAAACAAAAAGTAGTTTCATCAATCATTGTATTTTGCATAGAAATCACTAAAGACAGAGCTGTAGCTACATGGGCTGCCCAGGAAGGTTGTGGAGTCTCCTTCTCTGGAGACATTTCAAACCCGCCTGGACATGTTCCTGTGTGACCTGGTCAGGGTGAACCTGCTCTAACAGGGGGATTGAACTGGACGATCTTTCGAGGTCCCTTCCAATCCCTAATGATTCTATGATTCTATGTGATTCTGTGATTGATCAGCTGGAGGAATAGCAGTGCTGCAATAATGTGAATTCAGGCATCATACAGGGAGAAGTCTTATCTTTTCTTTGGCCAACAATATAAGTTGGAAAAATGTAGATAAGATTTTAAGTTTGAAGTCCACATAGCATGGAAAAAAAACCAAAAGAGATTAAAAGAAGTCTCTAAACATTCATCAGAGATACATAAAGGGCTCTGATCTCACCTCCTCCTCCGATCTCTGTCTATTCTCTAATATGTCACCTGTCACTAATTACCTGTGAGAAGAGACCAGCACCAACATCTCTGCAGTGTCCTTTCAGACAGTTGTAGAGAGCGATGATGTCTCCCCTCAGCCTCCTCTTCCTCCAACTAAACAGCCCCAACTCTCTCCATCTCTCCTCATCAGACTGATTCTCCAGGCACTCCTCTGCCCTCGCTCCAGCCCCTCGATGTCTCCCTTGCACTGAGGTGCCCAAAACTGGACCCAGTACTCAAAGCACGGCTTCACCAGTGCTGAGTACAAGGGGACAATCACCTCCCTGCCTCTGCTGGACACACCATTTCTAATCCAGGCCATGATGCCATTGGCCTTCTTGGCCTGGCTCATACTCAGCCACTTAGTTTGGTTTGGCTGCCATTTGTGTCTTCTCCTTGCCAATGCATGGTGATGTTAAACAGCAGAGACACAAGGAGGAGCTGGAGGCAGAAGCAGACAGACATACCTAGTGATGTGGCTGCAGAGAAACAACTCCTCTGCTTTTGCTAAGAAGATAAATACAGCAGGTGCAGGGATTTATGAACAAAATAGAAAGGACACCGGATGAATTTGCAGTTGTGTCAGAGGTGTGTACTGCAAACACACCCTCTCAGCGCATGGTTTCTGCTAGGTACTGGACTTGCCCATGTATAGCTGGCTGCCAGTGTAGGGAGAGTCGCTGTCACCTTGCACTTCAAGACTTTAAATGAAGTTTTTTGTTATTGTTTCCCCCCCACACTTTTACATATCTCGTTTTAGTATCTGAAATTTCTGGAGCAACTTAATGAGAAGATGAAGCTGGATAGTCTGGCAGCAGAAGCTGGATTTGATATGAATGTGGATGTGATTCTAGCCCGGGTAGAACAGTTACTGAAACTGGAGGGTGATGCCGTGATTGAAAACAAGACTATGGCGTACAGCCTAAGAAGGAAGGTGAGCAAAACGCACACACGGTCACTGTTTGTTTCAAAGATAAACCTCCTTGTGGCTGTATTTCTGTAATGGCTTGCTAGAGGCAGCAAACAGCATAACTTCCATACAAAGACTTTCAAAGATGTCCATTACAGGAAGAAAAAGAGAGCAAGTGTTTGCAAGCTGTGCAACCAGGCAGCGTATTAAAGCAGTGAAAGCTATTAGCTGGTGCTAAATGGGATACTGCTTTTCACAAGTTCTTCAATAGACGCGTGAAGTCACGCGTGCTTATGTGCCTGTGTAAGTCTGATTGTAGTGAAGCATTTGGCACAGTCTCCCACAGCATCCTCACAGCCAGACTGAGGCAGTGTGGTCTGCATGATCAGGCAGTGAGGTGGATCATGAACTGGCTGCAGGATAGAAGCCAGAGAGTGGTGGTCAATGGGGCAGAGTCTAGTTGGAGGCCTGTATCTAGCGGAGTGCCCCAAAGGTCAGTACTGGGACCAGACCTATTTAGTCTATTCATTAATGACTTGGATGAAGGATTAGAGAGCACTGCCAGCAAGATTGCTGATGGCACAAAGCTGGGAGGAGTGACCAACACCCCAGCAGACTGTGCTGCCATTCAGCAGGACCTGGAGAGGCTGGAGAGCTGGGCAGGGACAAATTTAATGAAGTATAACAAGGGTCAGTATAGAGTCTTGCATCTGGGCAAGAACAACTCCAGGTACCAGGATAGGTTGGGGACTGACCTGTTGGAGAGCAGTGTAGGGGAAAGGGACCTGGGGGTCCTGGTGGACAGCAGGACGACCATGAGCCAGCAATGTGCTCTTGTGGCCAACAGGGCAAACAGCATCCTTGGGTGGATCAGAAAGGGGTTGGTTAGCAGATGGAGAGAGGTCCTTCTCCCCCACTGCTCTGCCCTGATGAGACCACATCTGGAGTATTGTGTCCAGTTCTGGGACCCTCAGTTCAAGAATGACACAGAACTGCTGGAGGGTGTCCAGCGCAGAGTCACAAAGATTATGGTGGAAGTGGAACACCTCTCTTATGAGGAAAGGTTGAGGGAGCTGGGTCTCTGGCTTGGAAAAGAGGAGACTGAGGAGTAGCCACATTAATGTTTCTAAATATGTGAAGGGTGGGTGTCAGGAGGATGGAGCTAGGCTCTTCTCAATGTCATCTAGTGATAGGACAAGGGGCAATGGGTGTAAGCTGCAACATTGGAGGTTCTGTATAAATATCAGAAGGAACTTCTTCACAGTGAGGGTGACAGAGAAATGAAACAGGCTGCCCAGAGGGGTTGTGGAGTCTCCTTCTTTGGAGACATTTAAAACCTGCCTGGATATGTTCCTGTGTGACTTGGTCTAGGTGATCCTGCTGCGTCAGGGGGATTGGACTAGATGATCTTTTGAGGTCCCTTCCAATCCCTAATGATTCTATGATTCTAATATTCTCATGGGGACAGTTTGTTGCTAATTACAGTCACAGTGGTTATGAAAACAATTATTTTCTAGTTGCATTCTGCCAACCTCTCTTGCATTAGGCAGTATTTTGGGCCAAGCTTCCCCACTGTTCACTGCAGAAACTCAGCCTAAGTTTGCATGGAGTATTTTCATAGAAACACCAACAGATTTGATTAACACATAACAGATTTATCTTAATAACTATCAATATTCATTGACCTCAGTGTTAAATATCATCCAAGGACAGGCCAAGGTTATTATTTATTTAGTTGTGCAATAGTCTTCACATACTTGAATGGAGTGAGTTAATGTATCCCCTATCATCTCTGATATTCACTGCTACACTCTTATAATCCAAACCAATGATACAACCTGCTAGTACAATATTAATTTTTGAATTAATACTTGAAAGGAGCAATTACTTTAGTAACCTCAGGGGTGTTAAGGATGTAAAAACTGAGACAAGACAGAACTCTTATTCACTAAGCTAACCAAGGTCAGGATATGTTTATTTGCCTATGTACATTCCTCGTTACTGTATGTCAAAACACCAGTTTTGCTGACCTTGAGGAACAGAAATTAATTGGGACAGAAGCCAGGCTTAATTTAAAATATAAATGAGTATATATACGTTTCATCTACGGGCACGTGAAATTCTGTGGTGGGAAATTTTGTAAGCGTACTCCTGTGCTGTACAAGGATACAGTGGTAGTTGCAGAGAAAGAGTCAAGGCAACTGAACTGAGATAGACTGGGTTTGAGATACACTTCTGGTCTGACAATTCTTCTCTCTATATCTTTTCATGAATGCTCTAATTTTCCTGTTTCTCTTTTTTCTCCTGTCTTTATATTTAACTGGTCGGTTAATTTGGGATTCAGCTCACCTATCTTCCTGCCTATAATGTTGACATTTATATCTGAGCTAACCCCTCAGGCTTCTTCTCTAATCAATGGAGAAAGATAGGTTCTTCTAGTCTGCTTTTCATTTTAGACATGAACTAAAGCTGATGAGATAAATTCTCTTGTAAATATGCTTATTTCTCTCAGCTGATTATGAAGGAATTCTGGTGTAGCTGTTGTGGGTGGAAGTGTCAGCGTTTAATAGAACAAAATTAATGCCTTTGGAGCCAATGTTGTGCAGTATTAGCATGCAGCAAAAGAAAAAGGACTGTTCCTGGCAAAGGATAAACTGGATGACTATGAGGGATAGCTTAATTTCATTTATGGCATATGCAAGGGACAGGAAAAGGGAGAGACATTTTTGTTGTTTGGAAGACTGCTTTAAACAGTGGCAGTGCGGAAACCAGTGACATCACAAGAACCATGTTGGATCAGACCATGCAACTGCACTGAGCAATGTGAGTTTAGAAACAAACCACAGTCTAGTCACGGGAAGCACTCTTACTGCCTTAATTGAAATCTTCCCAATTTAGGGTCTGTTCTATAATACCACCACTTGTCCTTGTGTGAAATTATTCCTCAGACATATTTGGCAGAGGTGACATCATTAATGCTGCTTTTACTGTGAAAGTGTTTCCTTATGCTCTAATATTTTAAATCAGTCATTGCTGTGCAAAGTTGATAGAGTTGGGTGATATTAGAGGTAACTCTGTCACAGATCTGAGAAATGTAATTGAGCAGGTATCACCCTCAGCAAAGCATTTGATGCCATGTCCATCACTCTTTGCCTGGCAGCTAAGAAAGGAGATTGCTCTAAGCACAAGCGTCTAAAATCTGCTGGAAACCATGTCCACTTGATGATGTTTTTGAGCACAGGTTCTTCTGTGTTCAGTGTATTCATTAATGGCCTGGATGAGGGATTAGAGTGCACTGTCAGCAAGTGTGCTGATGACACAAAGCTGGGAGGACTGGCCAACACCCCAGCAGACTGTGCTGCCATTCAGCGAGACCTGGACAGGCTGGAGAACTGGGCAGGGAATGACTTAATGAAATGTAACAAGGGTAAGTGTAGAGTCTTACATCTGGGCAAGAACAACCTCAGGTACCAGTATAGGTTGGAGACCCACCTGTTAGAGAGCAGTGAAGAAGAAAGGGACATGGGGGTCCTGGTAGACATCAGGATGACCATGAGCCAGCAATGTGCCCTTGTGGTCAAAAAGGTGGATCAGTCATGGGGTGGATCAAGAAGGGAGTAGTTAGCAGGTCGAGAGAGGTTCTCCTCCCCCTCTACTCTGCCCTGGTGAGACCACATCTGGAGCATTTTGTCCAGTTCTGGGCCCCTCAGCTCAAGAAAGACACAGAACTGCTGGAGAGAGTCCAGTGCAGAGCCACAAAGATGATAAAGCAAGTATAACACCTCCCTTATGAGGAAAGGCTGAGGGAGGTGGGTCTTTTTAGCTTGGATAAAAGGAAACTGAGATGTGACCTCATTAATGATTATAAATCTGTGAAGGGTGGGTGTCAGGAGGATGGAGACAGGTGCTTCTCAGTGTCATCTAGTGATAGGACAAGGGGTAATGGGTGTAAGTTGGAACAGAGCAGGTTCCACATCAATATGAGAAGGAACTTCTTCCCAGTGAGGTTGACAAAGCACTGGAACCTGGAACGGGCTACCAAGGGAGGTTGTGGTGTCTCCTTCTCTGGAGACCTTTAAAACCTGCCTGGATGTGCTCCTCTGCAACTTGGTCTAGGTGATCCTGCTGTGGCAGAGGGATTGGACTAGATGATCTTTCGAGGTCCCTTCCAATCCCTAATATTCTGTGATTCTCTGACTCTGTGTGTTCTGCAATCAGCCCTTAGTCTCAGTGGTCTCTCATTTCTGTGGCAATGCTTTTAAAGATGCTGTACGTGAGGAAAAAACTAAGTGTGAGCAGCACAAATATAGATCAGCTATGTTTTTCCTGTATCAAGGCAGTGATGACTTCCTAAAAAGCTATGGACTGCATCACACAAAATGAAAGAAAGGCCTTAGACCACACGGTGCTGTAGGCTATAAAGTTCAGCCTGGGTTTCTGATCTCCTTGCCCTTATCCTGTGCTTCCTTTCAAGTACAATACAGAGGGTAGACTGATAGCACAGTGAGCTGAAGGATTTGATTCTAGACACATAAAAGCCTTTAGATGGCTGTATGTGGTGATAGAGTCTGTACCCCTGGGCTGCATGTTCCATCAGGGTGCTGATGGCAGGAAGCAGGTTGGGGAGTCTGTCAAAATAGCTAAAAAGCTTATGAAGAAGCATGTGCTCTGTCTTCCTGATGCTATTCCTTCTCTTTTCCTGGGAGAGCTAAATGAGGTCACATGTATTAAAACATTTTTGTAACGTAAAATTCAGCGTAGTAAAGATTAAGGCACTCTAAGGGGAAATGGAGAAGTGCTGTTGCACACCTAGATCTGAGTGAGAAAGCTGGTTGCATCTCATATTCCCTATTAAGAGAGCATCAAATACTTCACTCTTCCATTTAAGCTCATGTTTCCATTAAGAATAAGGAATCTGGAGCCGTGGACCAGACAGCTGACACTGTGTGTTTAGGTCCCATTCCCCTTCATACCTGCTCAGCTCACGCATACAGGCCAAATTAGATGCAACAATAAGGAGTGAGGATAGAAGTATGAGCACAGGGTGCTTAAATTACTCATCAAGGAGGGAATTACCTAGTTTTGTATTTCCCGTACTGAGAAATCACCTCCCCAGTGATTTCAAGTATGTTGCACAAATGTCTTCATTGATAAAGTTTTGTTTTCCCTGCACAGAATGAGCCATCTGACACCACAGGAGTCCCGTGACTCAGACCGGCAGAAAGAATTAATTTATAATGTCAGGGTTTTTAGGCACTAATTTTCCTGCTTTGGTTTTGAATACAACACACTTCTGATTATGCCTGGTCAGATAACCAAAAAGGCCTTTGATAAGACATGAGAGTGGCTAAAGGTATGGGAGAGGTTCCTTTGTATTAATGAGGGGACTTCTATAATGTTAGAGAAGCAGGGGACAAGTCCTTCTAAAAAAGTATGGGGTGAAAACTATCCTATTCTAATTTAAATAATGGAGACGAATGAGATTCATTAAAGTATAAGGTCTGGAAGACTCCAGAGGTCTATAACTAATTTTACCACTAGCTGCCAATAAACAACACTGCTTTCACTGCTCTAGTTTTCTCGTTTTAAAAAGAGTGTTATGAAACCTTCTGCATGGAGACTGCTTAATTAATTGACATTTGTAGAGCAATTTCAGATCCTTGGAGGAAAAGTGCTGGAGGAGAGCTAAGCCTTATGGCCACAAATAGCTTGCAAAACTGAAGTTACTTCATAAATAACTCTGTGCTGATAGAAAGAAAAGGCCATAGGGAAGTACTGGGATTGTTGTCACATGTTTCTCGCCCTCCTTCCCCTGCCCTTTAGTACTGCCTACAAAACAGACAAAAGATAAAGCTGGAGAGATCGTGGTACATTGAGCGAGGGAGAAGAACAAAACAAAATTCTCACATTTCAAGTGACTAGGTTTAGAAGAAGGAAAAATTAATTAATGAAATAATTGTGAACGAATTTATCACAGCCTTATGGTGTGCCTAAGCTCTGCACCAATATATAGCAGCCAAAGTATAGATTCCTAAGAATGATGAACAAGGCGGGGATAGGGAAGATAAAACTGACTCACTATTCCTTCAGGGTCATGTGTCTTTCTGTTTCATCACAAGAGGAAGGTTCTGAAAAGAAAGAAGTAATAGTTGAACAATCTGTGAGCTCAATCTCTTAGCCATTGGTTCACTCCTCCCACATAACAAGGATGTTCCAGCTGTTTTAGGTAACAGCAAGAGGAAGAGACTGGTGGCAGTGAAGATGGAGAGGGCACCATTTCACTATCTTCTTGTTTGCTTGCCTTTATTAGACAGTTAATCTTCTTTCTTAGGCCAAGCTGCAACAACAAGGTTTCTTCTTTGCCAAATGAGCTGTGACACCAGATGCAGCTGGTCAGCATGACAAGGAATTTGTTAAATGACTGATTTGATGGATACCAAAGGGAGGCTGCAGAACTGTACTGAAAAGCAGGTGGAAGATGGATTTTTCTGTAGTACAACATGAAGGAGGATGAAATTCTGAGAAACTCTCTGCATTCATGAATTGCCAAAGGCATCCCAGAGCAGTAAAGAACAACATTCTACTGCACACAGGACAATACTGAGGATGCTATATCCAGCTCCAGCAGTAGCTTTCTTCCTTCTGAGACCTTGAGGAAATCTGTACTGGCAAAGGGCCAGATGTTTCTCCTGGAGCTGCCAGATCTCCATGAACGGTACTGTGACATGCAGCAGTTCAGAAAACTGAGCATAGACAGACACCTTGCCATCCTCAAAATCTGCTCCTCTTTTATAGGACAGCCAGGTTTGATGGACTGCTTTCCTTAAAAAGCAATTCTCTAACACTGTTGTGGGGAAAAGTAGGCAGAACTGGACTAGCAGAAAATTTGAAATTGAGTGGGACTTTGCAAAGCATGGTTTTCTCCTGCTGCAGGAAAAACTGTTGTTGCTCAGGGTTGCAGAGTAGTCCTTTTCCTCCTACTGTCTGGAAAGACAGGATCAGGAACAGTGAACAAACTTTGCATTAAAGTTGTGTTAAAAGAGCAGTGGATTGGGCAGGGAGTAAACCTCCTTGCTTTACAGCTTCAAAGGAGATGGGGACGGCTAGGTCCAACTCCTGAGCGATACCTGGTTTCACACTATGAGTCCGATAACTAAGTCGGATTCACTCAATAGTACTGGCACTATGAGTCCGATAACTAAGTCGGATTCACTCAATAGTGTGTCCTACTCTCATCTAGCCACAATCTATGGACTCATGCAGTGTCCAGTGAGAACCGGCAAGGCTACTTTACGTGAACAGGAGTAATTTATTAGAGCAACAAACAGATTAACAGGTTCTTTATGGATTGTTGGTGATGAACGCTGTATGCAAAGTATGTGTACACAAATGTTAAAAGTATCAAAGCATTAGGTTAAAAAGGTAACTCTATAGAGATTTGTAAAGTTCTAGAGAAGGTTTGTATCTCACTCAAAGGTGTCCCAATGTGGGGGGGAAGAGAGGTCCCAGTCCGTCGACCGATCCCCAGGAGTCAGAGGTCCATGAATCTTCCCTGACTTGATCAAGACGGTATCTTCTCCCCCAAAATTCCCCTTTTTGCTGGGCTATTTTATATTATTTTTTGTCTTCAAGGTGGAGCTCGAGTGGCTCTAGTCAGACATATTTTTGTTTCTGATTGGTGTAAAATTCTCTTGCTTTGCTTTTAAAGATATAGACTTAAAAATTTAAAACGCACGCTCAATAAGGGGATTTTGCCCCTCGCAGGGGGGTAGGGTTTGGGATGGAGGTGTGTTTTGGTATTGCAATGACACTATAATGAGCAAGGTTCGCACAAGGATAGCGACTCATCAAAAAAATGACAGAAAGATGGCTCAGGGTTGTAAAAGTACAGCTTATCATCTT
>JAOXOE010033125.1:0-10451 GCA_028565055.1 Phoeniculus purpureus
TGATCCTGCTGTGGCAGGGGGATTGGACTAGATGATCTTTCAAGGTCCCTTCCAATCCCTGATGTTCTGTGATTCTGCGATGCATGCTCAGTCCGTAGCTGTGAACAAGAAGAATGAAAAAATCTCTTCCCAGGTCTTGGCTTTGCTGTAATTGCAGCACTTTGCTGTAATGTCATCCCAGTGGCATTTCATCTTTGGGTTCTGATTTCTGCGACACGTTCCTCCTTGCAGGGCAATGTGTAAAAAAACCCCAAAGCAACCCAACATACCTCAATTTTATCAGATACTACATTTTGGCCACCAGCTTCTTTGCTGTGCAGTTTGCTTTGCTGTCACCTGCACTGGCTGCTCGTGCTCGCTGACTGGTGTTGTTATCTGTGGCCAAAGTACCCACCACCCCATGATCAGTTCTAGAGTTTGTGTTGTTGAGTATGGCAGAGTGGAACTGGTGGGGCGGGTAGGGTATGGAGCAAATTCTTGTGACGTTCCCTACCAAATGGAAAGCAGTCACCTGAAATTACGTCTGTGTGTAATGACAAAAATTATTAGGGATTTTACCAAGACAAAGACAGACTGAGAACAGATCATGCTGTTTCCCCTGTAGACATGATGTGGAGAGACAAGCGTGACGTGGTAATCACCACAGCTGGGTCACAGTATGTCGTATTTTAGCACTTGAGTACGTGGGCACTCAGAATACATTTGTCTTGTTTTACTGAAGTGGCCCTATTTTTCAAAACCAGTAGGGTTGAGCTGGTGATTGTATGGTGTGATGCTTGTTAGGTCACAGTGATCAATTCCTAGTAGCAGAGGGAGGTCCCTACGCATCCTTGAACCTGCACAAGACTAGAAAATAGAGGAGCTGCACTCCTAAAATTGCCCATCTGAGTTCTAGAGAGCAACTTTTCTGTCTCAGCCAGAGACAGAAGGAAGTCCAGTCAGGGTATTTCTTACTGCCCATTTGTGGCTATGGAGCTGCTGCTCATCACTTAGCCCATCTGTCAGTGAGACATCTGCAACCCCAGAGAGCTGCCTCTGGGAAGGAGCTGTTGTGCCTTCCAGCTAAAGCTGACTTTGGCAGCCGCTCAAGAATTCTGCATTAATTTTGGCTGTGCCTTTACACCAGAAAACTCTAAATTCCAGCAGAATTGTGCTGGTGTCATCTCAGGGAGAATAGCACCTGCTTCCCACTTCATTTTCAAATGAAGGTGTGTGGTTGTGCTATGTTGTAGAGATTCCAAGCAGGTACAACCACACTGATGTAGAAGTGCCGTTGCATATAGGGACATAAAGTGAAAGATTTGAATTAACACCTTTCAGTTTTTCCAGAAATTATTAGGTCACACAGATCCCAAACTAAAGAATAAATTGTATAAAGAAAGCCATTGGACAAACTTATATCTACTTTTTATTTTTCAATGCATTCTTACTCAACTGTTGTTTGAAACCGTGAGGCTGTAAATGAAACGAGTTGTAGAACAGTAATTAATCCATCATAGGATACATGAAATGAAATGTCTGAAGGGACATTTTTCGATGACATCCAAGTAGCAAAATACCCCATTAGGGTAAATCTGGGAAGCGGGACAGCATTCCTGGGGACGGTGTGCTACACTTGTCACTGCCATTGCATTTGCTGCACTTCATTTGGATTGCTATTGTTTTAATTAAGCTCAGAGTTTATCTCAGTTTTTGGATATTACTGCAACAGAAGGTCAAGAAGGCTGAGAAATGCACACGGGCTTTGTACAACCCACATCAGGAAGAAAATAAGTAAGGAAATCGTTCCTTGTCAGCATCTGAGGTAGTACAGAAAGGAATTAATTAATGGGTAGTCTGGAAATCACCTTCAGCAAGAGACTGTTCTTTTGTCTACACACAAATATGATAGAATGGGCTTTCAAAACAAAGCCAAACTGTAGGAAAGAGAAAAAAGAAGAGTTAATTTAAGGGTTGTCTAAAACTTGGGAAAATGGTAGAAATCTTGCTTTGGAATTCAAAGAAAAAAATCCTTTAAATATGAATAACTTAAGCCAGCACTATTGGTAGAAGTATAAATTCAGGTATCTTTATTCTGTATAAGTATGTTTTTTTTTCAGGCTGTGGTATTAGCCAGGAGTTTATAAGCTTGAGCTCAAGCACATTCTTAGAAATAAAGTCACTGCAAGAACTCACCACCTTTTATTGCTTATCCTAAAAGATAAATGTAGGTGAAAATCCAATGAGAGAGAAGCATTAAATGATTCCATCAAGTTTTCTACTTTCAACCAAGATTTTAATCCAGAGATCTTATGGGGTCCTGGGTTTAGTCCATGGAAATACCACCGACCTTCAAGTGGATGGAAACACTTGATTTCATTTGATTTGACTCTGATATTTGGATACCCTATCCCAATTTTTAGATATACAAGGAATGTCATGAAGTTCGTTGATCAAGACCAGAAGGTGCCTTGAGGGAAAGGCTTCGGTAAAAGTAGCTTTTTTAGCATTCTGTAGAGACCCATTAAATGTGTGAGAAGAACAATTCCACACATCAGGCACCAGAGTTTTTCTTAAGTAACGATTGCTGTGCGTTACCTTTGTGTTAGCGTAACGGACTTCTTACTGTCTTTATTACCGGCGATACGAAAACGGTTAAGCATTTTAAGAAACAGTTTAAATCTCTGAAAATCAACACCCAGTAAGTACTTTGGAGGTAAATTTTGATAATATTTATTATTGATAAGCACCAATAAATGTTTCTATTTCAACCACTGGGAACAGAAAGATAGAAGCACGAATAATTGCAGTTAGAGGAAGGCAAAGACTTTTTCTTTTGTGTGCTGGAGCTGCTCTCTCCCTACCCAGTGTTGGCATTGTGTCCAAGTCATTTATTTCACATGATGACAGCAAATTGTGGTAATGGTTCTGTCACAGCAGGAGTGTTTCCCCCTGTGAAAACAAATGTCTTTTGTTTGTTGACAATGTGAGAGACTATTTATTATTGACTAATGTGGCATTATCTCGACCGAAATTACAGGAATCTTACTTAAAGACAGCTTTTGTTCAGCAACCTTTGCCAGGCAGGCGAGGAATGGCTCCTCCTAGCCAAGGGCTGAGTTGCACTGCAGGTTACAATCCCAACACTTTCCTATTTTTTGTAAGTTTCTGCGTGTCTGTCCTCTTGTTGCCAGAAACTGAGAATTTTAAAGACATGAACTAGGGAAAATAAAGTTTTATTGCAGCTGCAAACAAAAATTCAGCTCATTGAGAAATTCACCTTGGTTTTGAACGAGGTGCCTTCCAACCTGGATTATCCCATTGCAGCTTTTGACTTTTGTTTGTTTTGTTAAATTCATTTTAAGTAAAAGAAGAGTGGTGGATCAAGAGGCACCTAGGAGCGCTCAGGGTATGAGTGTAGGATGCCACATGGCTCCTGCTGTGGGGCACATCAGTGAGCTGTAAATAACCACAAATGCGTGAACTGTGTACTGTGAGGAGCTCATCTGTCTCATCCCCACACTCCTTTCTAAAGGAAGTGTGACCTGGAAGCAGAAAGCTGGAATTACCAGGAACAAAACCCAAACCACAAAGCTGAACGATGAAGCCTGTCTGTAGTATAGCAGTAGCCTGATTTAGTTAGTAACACATGCAACAACCATTATTTCCAGATTAAAGAGGGAAAGTTATTTGTTGGGTGTCAGGATGATCAATGGGTTGTTTTTACATTACACCAACACAGCTCTTTGCTTTCCCAATGTGCTGCAGCAGTGAATCAACAGTTCCTCAATGCAGCCCTGAAGAGAAGAAGGGTTGTTAGGCCAGTAGCAAGAACCAACGTTTTTCTTATTTATGACATCTTCAGTTATTACAATGAATAGGTTGGTGCTCTCCAGTCATGCTCTCCAAAAGCTGCCTTCAGCTCTGTACTTTGACAGAGATGCTGAAAGGCTCTCCTGATGCTGTTCCAGCTGATGATTGTCTTGGTACACACAAATTGACTCGAGATTTTCTTATGGAAAGGGTCTAAGTTGTAAAGTCAACTACAAGCAACTTATGTTGAAGGGAGAGCGTGACAGAGAATCATGGATAGAACGTATTGGAAAGGACCTTAGAGACTGGAAACCATCTCTGGAGGGCATCTGGTCCAATCCCCACTCTAAGCAAGGCCAAGTTGGAAAAGTTTTCTTGGGTCATTGTCCCATCAGATTCATGTAGGAACCTGCTTTGAAACAGGTGGACCCCTAGGCAACCTGGTCTGGTGAGAGGTGTCCCTGCCATTGGGAGAGGGGTTGGACTTAGATGATCTCTGAGGCCCCTTCCAACCTAAAACATTCTGTGATTCTATCTGGCTGTTTTCATAGGTGCTCTGAGTAGCCGTGTTGGGTGTTTAAGGTGTGTCTAGACCAACCTGCTCGCACGGTAACTGGGGTGGTGTTTTGGATGGAGTGGGGGTGGGTGTAAAGTTTTTCCAGCCAAAACTTACCTTTTGCTTGGTCTACTTAATAAACGAAGTTTAGCAGTGTCACCTTGCCTTCTGTGCCTGTTCCCTGTGACACTGCTGTACATCTGAATCTCAGGATGTTCTGTGTCCAGTTCTGGACCACTCAGTTCCAGAAGGACAGGTTACTGCTGGAAAGAGCCCAGCGAAGAACCACAAAGGTTATAAGAGAGTGGAGCATCTCCCTCATAATGAAGGGATGGGGCAACTGAGACTTGTTAGCTTGGAGAAGAGGAGACTGAGGGGCAACCTCGTAAATATTTAAAGGGTGAGTGTTGGGAAGATGGAACCAGGCACTTGTTGGTGACATGCAACGATACAACAAGAGGCAACAGGTGCAAGCTGGAGCACAGAGGTTTCCGCATCAACATAACAAAAAATACCTTTACTGTGAGGGTACCAGAGCCTTGGCACAGGCTGCCCAGAGAGGTTGGGGCATGTCCTTTTCTGGAGACGTTCACAACCCTCCTGGACACATTCCTCTGTGACCTTATCTAGGTGATCCTGCTCTGGCAAGTGGTTGGACTAGATGATCTTTCAGGGTCACTTTCAACCCCTTTCTGTCTGTGATGATAAAGTCCAGATGTCGCTGGCTCACATGCAGTCAGGCTCAGGAGCTAGGAAGTGCTATTTGGCCCTAGATCCACCATCTCACATGCTGAAACTCTCTCTCCAGAGGCTTGCCTCCGCAGCTACTAGTGGTCCTGTTCTCCAGCCTTACTCCACGGATCAATAGCTGCCAGTGCAACGTTTTGGCTGCTGTAAAACATGAGTAGGGTGGCGCAGAGTTCTCACAGATGAGCAGACACAGATTAACTGAAAACTGCTTTTGCATGCAGCACCAGCACACATCTGCACCCCAGGTCACAGAGCCAGACTGCTTGCAAACAGGTGATTTTAGAAGCAGTTGAATTTGCATCCCAGCACTAGTTATTCCTTTCTCAGTTAGGAAAATGTTTATAATTAATTCAAAACCCTGAGGACTACGTTGCAGAGAGAAGTCTTTCTGCCTTGAGAGTCTTACATTCCTAAAATTAGATCAGGAAGACAAAGCAAGTGTAAAACCGTTTCCATCCTTGTTTTAGATCTGTATGGTATAAGTGAGACTCCTGTCCTTGGCTGTTGTGTTGAGCTGATTCAGGATGTATGTTGAAATCTGTAGGCACAGGAAAACTACTTCGTGCCAAGTAGGTTGAGTGAGTTTTGCACAGTTATGCCCAACTTCAGAGAAGCAGCGCTATTAGGACCCGTTCAGTGAGGAGAACATGTGTGGATAGGTGTTTGGTGGAGAACAACCATACCCTACAGGAATTGCCATAAACTCTTTGGTAGTTGCCAAGCTTTGTGGAACACTGTCTTCTGAATCTTACACTGCAGCAGCAGACTGCCCAAAATACAGGGATGGTGTATAGGAAGGGTTCAGTTTCAGAGAATAGCTCAGCTTGGAAGAGTCCTCAGAGATCATCTACTCCAACCCCTTGCTGTGGGCAGCGACACATCTCAACTAGACTTGGTTGCTCAAGGCCTCATCCAACCTGGCCTTGAACACGTCCAGGGAGAGGGCAGCCACAGCCTCTCTGGGCAATCAATTCCAGAGTCTCTCCACCCTTGGACTGAAGAACTTCTTCCTCAGATCAAGTCTAAACCTACTCTCAGTTTAAAACCATTTCCCATTCTCCTGTCGCTAGATGCCCTGTGAAAAATCCCTCTTCAGTCTTCCTGTAGGTTCTCTTCAGGTACTGGAAGGCAGCTCTAAGGTCACCTTGGAGTCTTCTCTTCCCTAGGCTGAACAATCTGAGCTCCCTCTGACTATCCTCATTGCAAAGTTACTCCAGCCCTTGGATGATCTTTATGGCCTCCTCTTGACTCGATCCAACAGTTCTATGTCCTTCTGATATTTGGGACACCAGAACTGGATGCAGTATTCAAGGTGGGGGTCTCACTTCTCAAAGTTTCTATCAGAAGATTCCATTCCATGGATTGTACTTTGGGTCGCTTCATGGCACTGTGTAGCCACGTAAGATAGTGGGTCAAGAAAAGACCACTTGGTTTTCTCTGCTCAGTTTCTGGCTACCAAAACTATCACAAGATTAAATTAAACAGTACAGCTGGCACCGCTGCTTTAGCCCAAAAGGAAGGGGCTGATCCCACACACAAAAGAAGGGCTTAAGGAGCTCCGCTGTGGCTCTGAACACGTGCAGGGTACAAAATGAACCATAAAAAGCTCAATATGATTTTTAAGCTCAATGGGGTTTTTAAACAGCTTCTCCCTTTAAAGGATTTGGCCTGACTCTAATCTCGTGGACTTAGTAAAGTAGATTTAATCCAGTGGGAAAAAGATCAGATCAGCCTTTCGTAGCAGCAAGGCAGAGCCTTTCCTGCTAGAGTTTTTAAAGGGAAGTTGGAGGGGGTTTGGTAATTCTGAGCAGATCTGCAATAAGCTTCTCTGATTAGGAATTACTGGTGATCTGCTACCACTGTCCTTGGAGCAGCCTGGCAGGGAGCTGGTTTTACAACAGTCCCTTACGGCAGCAATGCTTTTATTAGGAAAAAACCTACAGCATTTTCCATGACTTGGAAGGGCACCTAGAGGTTTGAAATTCTTTTTACCACTCCCAACCATTACGTTTTTACTTCTTTAGATCAAATAAGCAGGTGAAGTTACCTCTATTTCTCCTCCTGCTGATGGGTTTTGTGGCAGTGCTTTCAGCCACGTGACTCTGTGATAGCTTAGACACTTCAAATTCACTTTGAACCTTGGCCAGCTTCACATCTGATAGAATCTGACATTGCTTCATTGATTTTTGTCCAGTTGATTGTCACTGAAGGAGGAGATGACACGATTCCTGGTGTTTATGAAGGCAACGGGAGTTCAGCCCTGTGAAGAAATGTGAAGATCATTGTGTTTTACTGAGGTACCTGGAATTCTGATGTAGTACCAGGTTAATAGTGCGTGAACAGCTGGATAGGAAGTGCTGCTCTAGGAAAATACGGTGAACCTATAGCGGGGATGGCCAGTAATGCCAATAAAAATATAATCCTGAGTTATTTTCTCACGATTCAAACCCATGATAAATGCTGGTCTTGTTGCTCAGCTGTTTTCCAGGGATTAGGTGATAATACAAACGGTGGACTCAGACCTCTCACCACCTGCAGTTTGTGACGTTGTTTGCTTGTTCAGTGTTCATTCTGCACAAAGAGAAGCACATTTAGGTTAAGGAATTCGGCTTGATTCTAGACTGGGATAATCATGGAGATCTGGTTTTCTTTTCAGATAACTAATACAGGGTTTGCACTATGAGAAGCCAGGTTCTGATCTTTGTGCTGGAGTGTCAGTCTGGACTGGTCCTCTCCTCTGTTGTTTCTGACAATGCTCCATCTGTTCATCTCCTCTCTCACTTGATTGTTCTCTCTTCTGCTTCATCCTTCAGACCCTCTTTTGATCTCTGTCCTGTGCCTCAGCCCAGCCTTGCATTTTAGATGTCAAGAATGCAACCTGCATTATTCCAAGTGCTTCTCAAAAGCTACCTCTACACCTTCATCTTCACCTCATATTTCTATTTCATAAATGAAATTCTGAATTCTGTGAAGATAATTGCCAAACTCCAGTTGACTTCCTGAGAGACTGGCTTAAGTTTCTGCCCCTGGATTTGTCAAAGAAACCATGAAATGTATTTTGGGCAGAGACTGGATAGATTTCCAGTGTGCAAGTGGCCAGAGTGTGGGTTTTTTGAGTGCTTCTCTCTTCTAAAGAGATTTTTCCACTCATGTTAAATGAAAGTTGAGTCCCTTGGAGACTGAGACGTGACAGGTGATAACATTTACGCTCTCATTCAGCCTTCCTACAATCAGCAACTTAGCGAAGGTCTCTGTAATCAGCAGGTGGAGACAAGCAGGCTGGGGAGGCTGGACTACATCTCTGTGGTACCTATCATGCTCTACATGTGCTGTGCTCCCTCTCTGGTACCTGCAGGGCTGTTTGTGCTGAATAAACTCCAAGTCTGGGCAAGTCAGATTTCATCTGAATCCTTAGTGTCCCGGAAAATCAAGCAAAGCATTAGCTGGATACCTGCAAAATGAAGTGAAAGCAATTCAAAACTCTGAAGCCCCTTGAGTTGCCCAAAGTTTTACCTGTTGGGAAAAGGCTGTAAATTTAGCCAAGGTTTCCCTCACACCCTTCTTTATTTCTTCTTGACTTTGTTTGAACCATTGTTGTCGCAACACGCTTTAGATATCAAGTACTGTGGTCATTCTTAACTCAGCTTCCACGCAAGCAAGAAAGGTACCGCTTACACGAGACTTCTCGAGGATGTTTAAAACCCCCCAATTTTTCCATCTACTCACGGCTACTTTGGATTACATCAAGCCAACTGACGCTGTTTCCAGTTTGGCTGAAAATGCAAAATGAAATCACAGCCAAGACCCTGAATGCAAAAAATGCAGCAATAACTTCAGAGCTGGGCTCAAAGGATATTTCTATGTATTGCTCAACCATTTAAAATTAATCGTGAGAGAAATGCAAAAACACAAAATGCTGTTCTTATGGGGTTGGGTAACTCATTGCATCATGTGGATAATATAAATATGAATATATATATTAAAAATATAGATAACATAAAAAAGAGCATGTAAAGAAACCCCGATGGAATGGCACTCAGAAGGTTTTGTGGCATTTGTGCCCCACAATATTCCTAACGTTCTTCCTCCTTCTTCTAGTACTGCTGACTTAGAAATAGCTGTGTAGACATCTACTGCCCTGGAGCGCTAGAAAGAGCAACTGCCAAGATATGTAACATAGAGCTAATTTCTATTCCCCTTCTTCCAGTCCTGACCCTAATTAACACAGGACGTTAGAGAAGGGCCTCGTGACACCAATCAATAAGATTAATTTTGTGCACATAAATCCCAATGAAAGTTTTGGAATCAAATTGTCCTCTTAATTGAAATGTGTTTGCTTGTGTGAGAGTCAGATGGGGTGACAGTGACCCCAATGACTTCTCTTGGTTTAAGTTTCATCACTGTGATACATAAGGAAATTAAAGTATAAAAGTATAAAATTAGAAACATCATAGGAAGGGCATGATAATGGGGTGGGTTTGAGCTCTCTCGTAGCCTTTTCTTTCTTCTTCTTAGTATGTGCTTGGAAGTGCAGGAGGATGGAGACAGTCTCTTCTTTCCTGGGGTTGGGCTGCAGTTTTAACGATGAGGTCCTTTTTTCCTTCAGCTTATGGAGGGCTTGGAATCTTCACAGATTTTCCTTCTAGAAACCTCTTGTGTTGTTGTGAACACCTTCTACTGCTGGGCTGTGCAATGCGATGGATGTCTGACATGTCTCCTTTGTTAGCTGGGCTGTGTCGGGTACGTTCCTTCTCCCAGAGTGAAGTTGGGTTAATTTCAATTGAGTTGTTTGCATGTGTTTTGTGAAGAGAAGGCAGAGAGGAGCTTATGCTCTCTTTAGAGCTTTAAGGGGCTGCTTTTGTAATCCTGAGATATTTAGTTTTATAACACAGTTTCCTCTGTGGCTTAGTGCCTTCCCTCACGTCCTCTTTCATTGCTCTGACTGCAAGAGAAGAGGTCACTGCAGGAAGACCTTACTCAGTTGAGTATCTTCAGAAATGTGAGTGAATGTAGAGGCAATGGCAGCCTGCTAGAAGGATCTGCTAGAAGAGGCTGGACCTTTGTTGCAGCCTAAGATGTCTGCACCTACCTGCTGCCAAAATGCACTGAACACCTACAGCAGGTCAATTGGGTGACACAACAGTATTGAACTCTTCTTCTGCTAGTTATCAGAGCGAAAGGTGGATTTTTGCTCCTACATGTGGGTTTGGAATATTGTGTCCAGTTCTGGGCCCCTCAGTTCCAGAAGGTCACAGAACTGCTGGAGAGTCCAGCGCAGAGCCACAAAGATGATGAAGGGAGTGGAACATCTCTCTGATGAAGAAAGGCTGAGGGAGCTGGGTTTCTTGAGCTT
>JAOXOE010033126.1:0-10450 GCA_028565055.1 Phoeniculus purpureus
TCACTGGGTGCCCCTGAGCAGAGCCTGGCTCCATCCTCCTGACACCTGCCCTTTCCGTATTGATCAACATTCATGGGGTCACCCCTCAGGCTCCTTTTGCCCCAGCTCCCTCAGCCTTTCCTCAGCAGGGAGATGCTCCTCTCCCTCCATCATCCCTGTGGCTCTGGGCTGGGCTCTCTCTTGCAGCTCTGTGTCCTTCTGGAGCTGAGGGGCCCCCCTACGTTTTATTGGGTTCTCTTTTCTATCAAACATGCTTCTTCTCTTCTATTAGAAACCAAAACTACCCTGCTGAAGCTTGCGATAAATCGAAGAAGCCAAACCCTTTCCCCCCCGTGAAGCTCACGTTCTGATTAGACGGTGTTTTCTTTGTGTATTGTCGCAGAATAAAGTTCAGGACAACATTCTTCAATAGTTTATGCTTTCCATAAATAATTTATACCGAGGTACGTCCTAAGCTCCGCCGGCTGCTCATTTCACAAGGGCAAGGGCTCTGCGGAAGGAGAACAGTGGCCATAAATATTCCAAAAAGATCTATTTAAAGGAAACAAGTACAAAGGGAGCGACTACAAGCAGAACTTCTGAAAAGCCAGGCTGCCAGAACCGTATGATAATCCCGATCGCTACCAGACGTGCAGCGGGTATCTGGGTCGTGTGTGCAGCAGCATTTTCTCTCCATAGCCTTACGAGTTGTGGGGAAAGGGAATGTTTGGGGAAAGAAACCGGATGGGGATGTGAAAGCCTGAGATGTGGGTGCGATGGGCTCCGCTCAGGAAATAGGGAAGTCTGTGCTCCCAGGCACATATCTCCCAGATTGGCTTCCACTTGTCTGCATCGTCTGCTTCTCAACTGGCTTGAAAAGCTTTTTGTAAGAAAAGGAGCCTGAGGGGTGACCCCGTGAATGTTGATCAGTATGGGAAGGGCGGGTGTCAGGAGGATGGAGCCAGGCTCTGCTCAGGGGCACCCAGTGGTAGGACAAGGCACGAGCTCATTGCACCCCTCCTTAAGTGGCAGTGCCAGTGTGCCAGAACTACGTGGGAAGGTACCGACGGCGACGCAAAGAAGAACACGGGAAATGCACTGCGGTGCAAATCAACCCTTGAGTTACCCGCCACTGTAATCAGCACCTCCGTTCGTAGGCTTCTACGCTTTGAACAAGCCAGGCAGATAACAACATGGCATGGAGCTCGGTATATGATCTGTGCTGTGCTCAGCACACAGCTCGGGTCCCTTGTGAAAGAAAAGTAGGGGAGGGCTTTCGACACAGGTGGTAGCGAGAGGACAAGGGGAAAGGGTTACAGACTTGAGGAAGAGACATTGAGGTTGGATGTGAGGAACAAATTCTTTGCTGTGAGGGTGCTGAGATGCTGGAACAGGATGCCCAGGGGTGGAACATGGGGGAACAGGGGTGGATGCACTGTCCTTGGAGGGTTTAAACAAACAGGCAGACAAGGTGTTTCAGGAGATGGGTTATAGATTCATAGACTCATGGAATCATTCAGGATTGGAAGGGACCTCAAAAGATCATCTAGTCCAGTTCCCCTGCCACAGCAGGATCACCTAGATCCAGTCGCACAGGAATGTGTTCAGGTGGGTTTGAAACGTCTCCAGAGGAGGAGATTCCACAACTCCCCTGGCAGCTCCATCAACCTCACTGTGAAGAAGTTCCTTCTGATATTTATATGGAACCTTCTCTGTTCCAGCTCACACCCATTGCCCCTCATCCTATCACTAGATGACACTGAGCAGAGCCTGGCTCCATCCTCCTGACACCCACCCCTCACATATTTATAGACATGAATGAGGTGATCCCTCAGTCTCCTTTTTTCCAAGCTGAAGAGACCCAGCTCCCTCAGCCTTTCCTCATAAGGGAGGTGGTCTACTTCATTCATCATCCTCAGGAGTTAGTGGTTGGCGGTTGTAGGGTGGATGGTCTTGATGATCTTGAAGGCCTTCTCCAAACTTTATGATTCTATGGTTCTGTGACTCTTTCTAAAGGTGAATTTAAGCTGCTCTTGTAGGTGCCCGCTACTTCAAAGTGACCACAGCCTCGGTGGCAGCACCACCACATCCCACACCCATGGAGGTGCTTAGGTGATGGAGTTACCCATTTCATTGCCTCACACACACCTATGGACAGCATTTCGGGGTCAAAAGACAGACTCTTGGAGACAGTGGATAAACACAATCGGCAGTTGTGACTACAAACATTACTTTTGCCATCAGTCTTGAGCACATCTGCCCCAGGAACCCAACACCCCCCAATACCCACAGCCGGTGCCCTAGCTGCCCTCTCCAGGTTTGTGTGCCACACCGCTGTATGCCATTCGAGGTAGTGGCACCTGTCCTATAGGAAATGGATCAACATCCACAGCTCAGTCCACTCAGTTTGTTAGTGGTCACAGCTTTAGGTGTGGTCTGGTCTTGAACAAACGACTGAGAACGTGAGAAGCGCGAAATAGGCTCCGTGAGCCGTTACCAGATAATGTGTTTTCAATCAGGGCCGTGCAGCTACAGTCTGGCATTTCTGTCTAACATCTGGGGATTTTAAATGCCTGTTGTTAACACGTTACTTGAAAGCAAAGACCCATGAAGAACATGACAAGCCTTAGAAGCAGCGTTCGTGGATGTCCCTCAGCCAAGTGGATGGGAAATATTTGCAAGCAGTGGGCTAATCGAATGATCAGAAGGAATAATAACTGTTCCTTTTACTTCCACTGCCAGGAAAAGATCATGTTATGTAGTTGTAGAATCATGGAATCATTCAGGTTGGAAAAGACCCCTGGGATCATTGAGTCCAACCACCAACCCTACTCTACAAGGTCACCCCTAAACCAGATCCCCCGACACTGCATCTAAGCAACTTTTAAACTCAGGGATGGGGACTCGACCACCACCCTGGGCAGCCCATTCCAGTCTCTGACCACTCTCTCCAGGAAGAATTTCTTCCTGATGTGTAATCTAAACCTCCCCTGTTGAAGTTTGAAGCCATTATTGTCAAATCTATACTGTGGGTAATGTTGCAGCCTTTGCTTTTCAAGAGGAAAGATTTCCAAGATAATTGAATAGTATCAGCTTGCTTTTTGCTTGTTCATTTTTCACTTTTAAAAAAAGATTAAGACCTTAAAGAGATTAGTCCCTCTGCTTTTGTGAAAATGTTTTATCTGCTTTTGTGAAAATGTTGTTGTGGGCTGCCGAGTGCTAATTAGCACTGCTCTGGCAAGCTTCGTTTTGCAGCCAACAGGCATTTGAGTGTTCCCTGTAGCTGATATTTATTCCACAGGGGTTGTGCCACAACAGGAGAAGTTAGGAGCTTTTATTACTTCTATTGCATTGCATGGAAGTACAACAGCAAGCCACAGTTAAAGTAGTCATGTATACTGGGTAGACGCTTTGGTGCATAAAAACTGGCTGGCTGGTCACATTCAGAGAGTGACAGTCAATGGCTCGATGTCCAGATGGAGGAAGCGACGAGTGGTGTCACACAGGGGTCTGAGCTGGGACCAGTGTTGTTCAATCTATTCATAAATGACATTGACAGATGCATTGAGGGTACCCTCTGCAAGTTTGCAGATGATACCAAGCTGATGAGTGCAGCACTTGTGCCTGAGAGATGGGATGCCATTGAGAGGGACCTGGGTAGACTGGAGAGGGGGGCTCAAATGAACCTTATAAGGTTCAACAAGGCCAAGTACAGAGTCTTGTACCTGGGCCAGGATAACCAGCATCATCAGTACTGGCTGGGAGAGGATCTACTGGAGAGCAGCCCTGTGGAAAGGGACTTGAGGGTGCTGGTGGCACCAGTGTTCAATCACAGCCCACTGAAATGTGTTTGCACAGTGAAACGTGTTTGACTTAGGATTCAAAACTGTGGACCTTTTATTTATCAGTTTTTGCCTCTCTGCCTGTAAAACAGTTGAGTGTTGGCCTAGCCTGGGCTAACCAAAGCACAGTGGGAAATGTATGCAGTTTGTGAGGAGCTGAGCAAGTACTTTTTCCGCTCTGGAGCAGAAGTCCATTATTTTCTGAAGCACAGTTCTTCCTCAAAACTACTTCAGTGAGAATGATATTGATTTACGCAACTTTCTCTCCCAAGCGAGTACACTTCCACTTCTTTGCTGAGCAGCAAGAACTTAAGTCTTTACAAGTCAGCCTCCTATTTGGAACAGAAACTTTATAAAGTCACATATCCTCCTACAGAATTACTTGTCAGCTGAACACAAGTCCTCAACACTTCTCTACAAGTGGTAAGAAACAACAGGTGAAACCTCTGCTCAGTGTAACTTGACCAAGACTTTTAAGCTATTATTATGAGCAGCCAGAAAGGTGACCTGGTTAGAAGGCAGAAGCTACTTGACAGAATAAAATATCTGCTGAAGTACTAACAGAGAAAATGCCTTCCAGCCTGGGAGCCATGCCTGCGAACCAGAGTCATCCTTGAATATTGCAGCTCACATCTTTGAAGTACAGCTAGGTACCTAGAAACTGGTGACACCTGATACAACATCACTAAGCGTGAAAAGGAACTATAAGGGCAGCCCTCTGAAAAGGGGAAAAACAACATGGAAAAAGGGAAAGCATTCTGAGAAAGTAAGAGTCTGTAACTGACCACAACTGCAAGAACAGGGAAACAGTCTAGAAACATAAAAATTGGTCTGATAGAAAACATCAAACACTATTGGCTGTCCCAGGTGAAAAACAGAAATAAACAGCACTGGTTGCTAGAAGCCAGGGTATTGAATGCCCTTTAATGTCTTTTTTTCCCCCAAAAAAAATCGACTTTCTCTGAACCCTTCCCATACTGCACCTGGTGTAATAAAGATGAGAAACTGAGAAGGCAATCTGCTCTGTATTGGTATGTAGTGCAGAGTCCTGTGAGCCCAGGGCCGCATCTCTCTGCACTCACAGGCTGGGTAACCCCAAGCAGGTTCTGACACCTGGGGTCCTACACTCCTGGCTGAGGTAGCTGGCCACCCCTGTCTAAGGAGGCAGAAAAACCATGGAACTGGCAGTAAGATCTGAGACAAAACATCTGATGATTCAAACACGATGGATCTCCTGGGATGAGATATAAGAAAGAATTTTTTTGACCATGAAAGCGGTGAACTACCAGCACAGGTTCCACAGACACATGGCAGACGCTCCCTTCCTGGAAGTTCTGAGCAACCTGATCTAGTTGAAGATGTCTGTGCTCACTGCAGTAAGGTTGGACCGATGGACTTTTAAAGTCCCAATCATTGCCTGATTCTATGAAATGTTATAAAACCAGGTTTTTACCACACTAAACATTTTATTATTTCTATAATAACATTCTCTGAGCATAAACAGGTTTATTACGGAGTCATCAAGAGTGTTCCAGACTGATTCTGTCTCTCATTATACAAAAAAGTAGAATTTGTACTGACTTCCAGAGGTGAGTTTAAGCCATCAGTAAGTGTATAAAAATCTCACAAGTAAAATGTGGTGTTAAAAATTAAAAGTTCAGTCTAAAGTGATATTTCCTTGAGCACTACTAGACTGAATTACTCTACTAATTTGAATTTTACACCTTCCAGTGATTTCTAAATTTCACTTAAATTATTCTCAGCACATTTCTTATCAATCTTATTACAAAGTCATGGGAACAGATTCATTTCCATAAATTCAAGTGCTTTCAAACTCACTTTAATATTGCATAGCATTTGATTATCTAAACCCAGATCCATAGCTGTAAATTAAAAGAGGCCATGTTTTCTAGCTACAAGACTAAATGGCTTTAAAAGGCTCAGTCCAGAACAGTTTAGGATAAAAAATGGTTCCCCTTGTAGAGTACGGTTGACAGTTGGACTCGATGATCCCAAGGGTCTTTTCCAACCTGAATGACTCTGTGATTTAAACTGGATTTAGATCAAGCCTACCACCAACTACATTGTCTGTGCTTTGTAATAGTAGTGAAAAGAAGAAATCCTGTCAAGTGGATGCTCAAGAAGTAACAACCCACTCTTTCCTGCTACTGAGAGTCACTAAGATTAATTCATTTTAATCAGATTAATGATAATATGAAATATTTAAGGTATTTGTATTCCAGATAAGATTTTTTTCCATAATTAATATTAATCCTTGTTATTTTCATGTTAAGCCTAGACCTTGTGGTCAACCCATTCAATTATTTCCCGTTACTACTTATAATACTGCTCTTTATAGCTCAGTAGCCATCTCTAATACTCAAACCTGCATAATGCATTAGGAACAAAATGCATGCACATTCTTAGGTTGATTTTTGTATTTAGAAGATAATTCTGTCAGCAGGAAGGATGTTTTCTTTAGGCTTTCATCTCTCCTGAGTGTCCTTCTCAAAAGAAAGACTGGGTTATTTATTATTCGGAAGACAAAGTGGGTATTGGAAGACTTGACTATTAGTATTTCCTTCAGTTTCTATGTGGCAGTAAAAATTACATCTCGTGTCTTAGATGTTTCTCTGTGTAGTTTCAGTACATTGGGGACTTTAGGGACTATCTCCCTGGCTCATGCAAACTATTGTGTTATATGCAGAGAAAAGCAATGCGATTTGCCTTCAGTAATCTTTCCCATTACGCCTCTGGGTATAAATTATTTTGAGAGAGTTCACTGCCCGTCATTTAAAAATAGTTTTTGCTACGACGCTTTCGTTTCACACAGTGTATTACTGCACCAACTATTCAGCCTATTCAATTAAGGCGTCACAGCAAGCCAGACAAAGAAGTGGGGTGGTCAGTAGATCAAGAAAGGTTCTCCTCCCCCTCTACTCTGCCCTGCTGAGACCACATATGGAAGCTTGTGTCTAGTTCTGGGCCCCTCAGTTCCAGAAGGACAAAGAGAACTGCTGGAGAGAGTCCAGCACAGAGCCACAGAGATGATGAAGGGAGTGGAGCATCTCCCTGCTGAGGGAAGGCTGAGGGAGCTGGGGCTCTTGAGCTTGGAGAAATGGAGACTGAAGGGTGACCTCAGCAGTCTAAAAATTTTACAAAAACTCAGTTAAAATCTTGTCAATTCCAAGAGAAAAAATTTAGGTGAGAAGTTGCTGCTCCTCTCCAATACCCATCTAACCACTATTCATTTTCTTGTTTCAGTTGTATGAGAACTAAAATTAACCTGCAACAGTTGAAGAGAGGAAATAAAATGAAAACATTTTAAATACTTCTTCTAAATCTATGTTAAAGGATACAGAAGAGGCAGAAAATGTGCAGAAAAGATTAAGATAATTTATGTATAAAAGAATAAAAGACACTGAGAAGATTAAATTTAGTCTCTTCTGGCAGTTTCATAGCAGTAAGTCAGAGATGGAAAAAGTCTATTAGATTCCTCATTTCATCTCTCTGTCAAGGCAGGATTTTCTCCAACTGTATTTTCTCCTGGGCTTTGTCCGATCTACTGTTAAAAATGCCAAGTGACTAATCTTCTACCACTCAGAAGACTATTCCAAATCCTAGTACCCTTCCCTGTCAGGATACCTGACTGTATTTAGTGTAAAGTTTCCTTTGTTAATCTCACCTCATTACTTCTAGGATAATGTGTTTTCCATACAAAATACGTTCTCTTCTACGCCCCAATGTCTCGCTGTCTCCCAAATCCCCTTTAGTTATTGTTTAACTAAAATATTTCCTTTTTAACCTTATTCACGATCACTCTGAAGTAATTCCCTCCAGCTCCAAAAATCACTTGTTTCTTTTCTCTGATTTCTGCCAATTTGTTGCTATTTTCTTGATAATGTGGTACCTAAAGCATTCTGCTATCTCAGAAGACAAGTGTAAACCATAAAGACTGAAACCCAGTTGTGGAATTTCCTCCTCTGGAGATGTTTAAAACCCACCTGGATACGATCCTAGATCCTGACTTGATCTAGGGGATCCTTCTGTGGTGGGGGGGGATTGGACAGGGGATGATGTTTCGAGGTCCCTTCCAATCCCTAAAGTTCGGTGATTCTGTGACAGAAGTTCTGTTTTCTTGTTAGTACCTCACACAGTTGGGTTTCTGTTGTCACCTGGTCAGGAATGAGGCAAAGGAGGAGAGCCAGGACTCTACAAGAAATGCAATTTCTTAGAAATGCAAAGTTCATGCAGATAAATAAGGACGATGTTATATAAATATTAAACTTGTACTGTCAGCACACAACGAGACCACTGCGAGAGGCTCAGTCACATCCAAAGCTCTTCTTAAAGAAAAAAAAAGTAAGAAAAAAAGAGGGAGATAGGATCTTGCAGAAACACGTGGAGGAAATCTGCATGAAAATTGAAGTGTACGTTAAAATACCTATACAAATGTTATTTAAGAATCGTTTTTCTTTTAGCTTTTGATTTACATTGTCCATTTCATCACACACTACATATGAAAGAGTATGTTTATAACTTGTCATGTCTGGATAGTTATGTAAATCACAGAACATTAGGGATTGAAGGGACCTCGAAACATCATCCTGTCCAATCCCCCCCACCACAGCAGGATCCCCTAGATCCAGTCACACAGAAACGATGTACAAAGTTTAGACCTGAGTTCATCAGCTGTTCCACAGTAGCTTTTTTTCATGCTGATGAATGATTTTCAATAAAAATTCCTGCCGCGTTCCGTTTCCAATAATCCTGTGTGTGTGGTGCGTGTGATAAAACCATAAACCCAAACTAAGTCACAGAGAACAGCTGTGCCTAAAGCTAATATGACTGATTTATTTAAATGTTCCCTTTTAATCAGATTAAAGAAAAATTATCCTTCTAGAAATGAATTAATAAGTACTTTCACATATTTTAAATAATCCTGCTAGATTGAACACATTTTGATGAATTATGTATTGTCACCGTACACCAATGGACATCTAAACCAGACGAACTGCAAATGTACGAAACGGCTGAATAGCAAAATGAAGGCAGAAGAGGACGGTATCAGATGTGGTAGAAACACTGCCGTGAAAGTATGGATCGCAATGAGTCTGTCAGCTAATGACGAAGCTGAAAGTTCAAAATTCCAGACAGAAAATGAGTTCAGACTGCTGGTTCTTAATGTGGTCTTGAGCAGCCTTTAATGCCAGGATTTTTGAGTCTAGGTGAAGGAAAGAGTTTGACAAAGAGGTGGCTAAACATGAGCTCAATGAGGACATCTGACTGTAACACCAACAACAGCCTTTCCATGCTCTGCAGTACTGAAGTCCCTCCTTGTTTCCAGTAACAGCTCATTTAGCTCAATGAAAGG
Source organism: Phoeniculus purpureus (assembly GCA_028565055.1). Taxonomy (NCBI): domain Eukaryota; kingdom Metazoa; phylum Chordata; class Aves; order Bucerotiformes; family Phoeniculidae; genus Phoeniculus; species Phoeniculus purpureus. Next base: position 9,196 of record JAOXOE010033126.1, read on the forward strand.
AATCCTGATCGTGATCTAACCCCATTGCTTTCTTTCCATGGAGTGGATCAGACACTGTGAAAAGCACTTGGGGGGGTGGAGGTTTATGTTTTGGTTTTCTAAGTGATTCCTCAAGAGCAACAGAAACATTTTCTCTTATAGCTTAAACTTTGAGTAAGTCTATACAGTGAAAAGACTTTCATTCCGAAGTGTAAGTGTCTTAGCGACTTGAGTATCTAAAACTCAAACTGTAAATGACCACAGTCCTTTCTTACACAGAGTAGAGGCAAAGAGATGGAAATAGCTGCTACTGAGAAACTGGAGAACGGTTCTCTACTATCTGATTTTAAATATTTAGTTTCAAAAGTACACTTTTCACGCACACAGAAGTCAACAGAAATTCCTTCAGACTGTTTGAGCACTTTCTCTATGTAATAACACTTAATCCTCCTGAACAGAATGTCACACTGGATTAGGCTGTCTTTGCTAATCAAATGTAAATGTCATGACCGCAGCATATCCTTCTCAGATTACTTAATAAATCAAAAGGGTCTGACATTTCCACAGATTCTACACTCTAAATATATATTTTTAAAGAAGAAATACAGAAAAAGATTGTATGACCAAATCATTTAATAGGAAAAAACAGAATCAGGAGACCTCCAGCATCTTTCTTCTCATTTCACTGGAAACACAAAAAAAACATCATTCCGGTTTCATGACAGTGTTTCACCAGCCCTACAAAAAGTTGGTCACACGGTGGTTTTTCTAGGAGACATTTAGAATAAGAAAGCTTATAGGTTGTAAGAGCTATAATTTCACAGAAACACAGAACATTTGGGATTGGAGGGTACCTCAACAGATCATCTTGTCCAATCCCCCTACCACAGTGGGATCAACTAGATTCAGTTGCACAGAAACATGTCCAGGTGCATTTTAGACATCTTCAGAGAAGGAGATCCCAAAACTCCCCTGGGCAGCCCCTTCCAGTGCTCTGTCACCCTCATCAGGAAGAAGTTCCTTCTCACATGGATGTGGAACCTCCTCTGATGCAGCTCACAACCACCGCCCCTTGTATGAGAGCATTAAATGACACTGAGCAGAGCCTGGCTCCATCATCCTGACGTCCACCCTTCACATATTTATAAACATTAGTGGAGTAATCCCTCAGGCTCCTTTTCTCCAAGCTCAAGAGCTCCAGCTCCCTCAGCCTTTCCTCAGCAGGGAGATGCTCCACTCCCTTCATCATCCCTGTGGCTCTGCACTGGACTCTCTC
>JAOXOE010033127.1:0-10450 GCA_028565055.1 Phoeniculus purpureus
AGGGACTTTTTAGGATATCAGGTAGTGACAGGACTAGGGGGAATGGAGCAAAGCTGGAGCTGGGTAGATTTAGACTGTATGTGATGTGGAAGTTCTTCACTGTGAGAGTGGTGAGAGCCTGGAATGGGTTGCCCAAGGAGGTGGTTGAGGCCCCGTCCCTGAAGGTGTTTAAGGCCGGGCTGGATGGGTTCAAGTTACAACAGGGTAAATTTAGACAGGTTATTAGGAATTTTTTTTTCACAGAAAGGGTGGTCAAGCACTGGAATGGGCTTCCCAGGGAGGTGGTTGAGTCGCCGTACTTTGATGTGTTTAAAGATTGTTTGGATGAGGTGTTGAGGGAGAACTTGTTTATGGGTGAACTTGTAAGGTAGAGTAGATGATTGGACTCAATGATCCCAGGGATCTTTTCCTACCAGAGTGATTCTGTGACTCTGTGATTCTTTAGCTTGGAAAAAGGAAGAACAAGTAGTGACATCACTAATGTTTGAAAATATGTGAAGGGTGAGTATCAGGAGGATGGAGCCAGGCTCTGCTCAGTGTCATCTAATCATACGACAAGGGGCAATGAGTGTCAGCTGGAACATAGGACATTCCACATCAATATGAGAAGGAACTTCTTCACTGTGAGGGTGACAGAGCACTGGAAGGGGCTGTCCAGGGAGAGTTGTGAAGTCTCCTTCTCTGGAGACGTTTAAAACCCACCTGGGTATGTTCCTGTGTGACTTGGTCTAGGTGATCCTGGTGTGGCAGGGGAATTGGACTAGATGGTCTTTTGAGGTCCCTTCCAATCCCTAATGTTCTGTGACTCTGTGTGATTTTGTGATCTTCATGACCATGGTCTCTAAGCCTTAAAAACAGCAGCTGGCTCTATTTCTCCCTGTGCTCAGTATTGATGAAGCAATAAAAGGTGGGTATTAACATCAAATAACCGATACTCAAATAATTGTTTAGCTGTGTGGGAGACAGCTCAGCTGCAGTCAAAAGTTCATAAATTTGAAAACAACCTGCCAGCCAGTGGCTGGATTCAATGGCTGCAGAGCTGTCAGAAAGGACAGATTAAAAAAAAAAAATCAGATAGTGTTAACTGATCAGAAACTATTATTCTTTCCCATGATTTATGTAGTGTTAAAATCATGCTCAGTGCTTTACAGACATGTCTGAAGGTACAATAAGAAATCAAAGCCTGAAGAGTCTTTTGCAGTGCTTAATAATGCAGACATCACCATCTAAGCAAACTCAGTGGGAATATATTTTGCTCATCCACTGCTTTTCAGTTTAGGTCATGGCACTCACAAAGCTCTGAAGGGGCATCTGACTTTACAAGCCTGGCTACAAGCAAAGGTGTGGCAACTGATCCCTGTAAAAGTTAACCATCTTTGTCTGCTGGGCTATGCAAGAAGGTGCCTTTGTGCTCATACATGGCTGTGAACTAGAGCAGATGAAATGTAGGCACTTATAATTCCTTTCTGCTGCCTTTGCAGTGAACCAAGAATCTTCCATGTCCCAAGTCATCACCCTTCCACCAGGGAATACTTCACTGAATGCCATTGAATAATGGATGGAAAAGCAAGATTTTCCTCTCTCCTGCTTGGCAGACTTTTTCAAAGCAAGTGAGGACTGTGCCTTATGATATTTCTACAGAAATGTCATTTCTCTGCATATGTGTTCCTGTGCCAGGAATACAGGCACTGACTGCAGCAGACTTAGCCTGGGATTATTAGAAGAATGCTTCCTGGAGGCAGCCATCCTACTGATTTCCCTGACTTCCAAGTAACTCAGTCTTTCTAGAGTGACTCTGGGAACAATGATTATTCCGTATTTAAAAATCAAAGCAGCAGAAGATGCATCTCAGCCTATCAACAAGGGTGACAGACTAAATGTGGCAGTGGGGTTTCCTCCCTATTTATCCCAAAGATAAATGAAAGCACCATACATTCAGAGTCCTGGGATTTAGATGTTATTTCTTTGGGACTAGTGTTTGTAAGGGCTATTTCAGCTACTTAGAAGAGCCCTGTTGATTTCACACCTCTAGATTACATATGCAGCAAGGTCCACAACATAGCACACAGTTTCTCTACCTAGAATATAGGATCACAGTCTGTAGATGGATGTTAACAGTTGGTATGTCCCATAATTCACAGAGAGATTCATCTGTTCTGTCTCAAAGGGTCAATTCTTCAGTCTACAGCCTCATTTACAATACCAATTGTAGCCTGGATATGGAAGCTTAATCTTTTTTTCATTATTATTATTCTTTCTGAACAATAGTAATTTCTAGGTTGAGGATACACTACACTAATCCCTTCTTTCTCAAAGGCTGCATAAATTATTAAGGTTGTATCTCGTTTTGTAAGAGCAACTACAGCTGATACTTGCCTGTTTAAAACAAAAAATCCTAAAATGCAAGAGCCTTTTTTAGCTCAGCTTTAGCCCTCTATTAAATGGAGTCAGGAGAAAAAAAAGGGTCTATAAATCATTTCCTTTTACATATTCAACCACTGGATAGTGACAAAAATGCCTACTGTGACAAAATCTGACCACAAATATGTACAATCCTACTGTATTTTGATATTTATAAAAAAATGTGATTTATGGTCTTGAGTTTTAAGGCCACAGACAGCAGAATAGGCTGGCCTGGGACAAGTCAAGGTATTCCCACTTGAAGGATCTGTAGAAATGTCTTGAAATCCCTGAATAATGAGTTAATCTTACCACAAGAGAGGAAAATTTACATTAAGATTATTTGAGGTTGACTCTCTTTGAATTCAAAACCTTCCATGCACTCAGCTTTCTTATCAGTAGAAGTGAATCTAACCACTCCAGAGGAGGAGGTGAAATGACCTTCTTGCCATGGGAGGGGAAGAAAGGGAGAGAAGAATCTCATAGAGCTGAGCTTCCTGTTGAGATTGTCTCTATTTCTCCTTTTCCACCTCATTTTTCATGTGTGTCTCATCCTCATTCCTGATTCAATGACTGCAATATTGCACAAATATTGTACCACTAAGTGCAATGTGCCACAGCCTCCCCCATACCTGGCCTGATGGACCTACAGTGAACATCACAGATGGAATGTAGGTACAGTAAATATGCTGAAAATCTCTTTTTTGCCATGTCTTTGTTGAATCTTTCTGAAGGCGATGGCTACTTACCCAGAGTCAGACGAAGCCTGGTGTTCGTTGTGTACCGATGGCAGCTTGGTGTTCCTGTTGTGAATTTTTCTGGGGCAAAGTTACGTACAAATGAATGTATTAAAGATCCATTTGAAATGCAACAGTCTCTGCAGACTGTGTAGAAGTAATAAGGCTTTAAAGCAGAGAAATGTATCTGGAAATGCCAAGGTTCAATGTGTGCAACAATCCCAGCACAAGCACGAGAGGGCTTCTTAATTAAAGGTGGAAGGGGGGGCAGGCAGCCTGCAATCACAGCATGGGGTCTGCAAGTACTCTGAAGATGGCACTTTACGATCATGAAATGCACTCATTTGACAAAGATGCCTGCCTGCCTGCCTGGTTTTAAGAGGCGATTATCTAGCTGGCAAAGGAACACATCAGCAAAACTCCTGAATGCGACTCTCAGCTGAAGCCTGCCCAGATCCCTGAGGGAGCACATAAGGGTAACGTGGATTAAAATGAGGTTGGTCTTGTAGTTGTGGTGGAACAGCTCCCTGACATTGCATTTTAGATCACAGCTTACCAAGTGCAGTTAACTTCTCTTAAAACTGCCAGTATGAGAAAGAAACTTTAAGAAAGTACAACTACGGGTGTAAATAAGATCCATTGTGCCATAATTGGCAAGCAGCAGAGGGGAAGAGGCCAGGCTGCCTTTTGAGCGTTGTGTAGCTGCTTGGTATATGTGTAACAGCGTGGAACTTCCCATGCATCTTAAACACCTATGGTGGTTTTCAACCCTTGAGAGAGCAAGGCACTCTCTTCAAGATAACAAAGTAATGAAAGAATATCCCTGTACAGGACAAATGGTTGTCCTGGTCCCTCCGGAAAGGTTTTCTTGGTTGAATTCATTTCTAAAGAGATACCGTGTTTTTTCTTTTCATTTTTGTGTTCACTTGGTTCCCTCCACCTGTCTTGGAGGCTCTGGTGATAAAGACTGAAAAGTCAGTTCATAGGCAACATATGTCCCTGCTTGTTGCAGGGGGGGTTGTACTAAATGACCTTTGGAGGTCTCTTCCAACCCAATACACTCTATAATTCTGTATTTGTTGGAGCAAAAGGAACGTGTTTGCAGAGCATCTTAAGCCAGGTCTCTCCTAAGGACTGCTGTTGTTCCCACTCTGTGTTCTCCTTTCTCAACACACAGACTTCCCATCACTGTACTTTACATCTGCACAGCTGTCCTCAGTGATCATTTCAGTAGAAATACCAGGACAGAGACAGAGAGACAGACATGTTGAGCTGCTCACCTTCATGAGTGAGGTGGTAAGAAAAATTCCAATGGTTTTGTGTTAAAAGCAATGCAGCGTTACCAATGAGATTTATTATTATACAAATCAGGGGCAAAACAACTGTCTCTGCTTCTGTAGGACTCACTACAGAAAAGACATGAGAGGCATGTGGAGGGGAGTCTGTGTGAGTATCTGGATGTTTGTACAAGGGACCAGCTGAATCCTGAAACTTCCGATTAGCAAAGGAATGGTTGATGTTTTCTCAGCAATATTTTCTATTCCATATTTTTGTGCAGTATTTGGGCCATTCCAGCACAAAGCTGATGTTGAGACTCAGGTTTGGGATCCTGCCAGAAATGTTCATGAGGCTTGAAACCTCCTTAGCCATGAAAGACACTGTTATTCTCTTCCCTGATGGTCAGGTACCTGTAGCTCAGAGATGCTATGTCTATATTCTCTGTTCTCTGTCAAAAGATAGATTCCTTATTAGAAATACTCAGAAATTAGCATGGCTTAAACAGTAATTTAAATGGTAAGTGAAGAAGTTTGTTCTAAACACCAGTGTAAAAATCATTTCAAAGGAGAGCACTACATTGAAAAGGAAGGTGTTGTGCAGATGTCCAGAGATGTGGACATACAGAGAATATTTTATACAAGTGTTTAGATGCATCAAGGTATGGACAGATTGTTTTCAATCTGTACAAACATATTCTCCCTGTTTCTGGTTAGCTGTGTTTTTAAAAGAAGTTTATGATGAAAAATGAAGGGATTGAAAGGTCCATGTGTTAATAGAACACTGAAACAGGTGTTTAAGCTAAAGGAAACTGATCAGTAGAACAATTCTCCTGTTTAATGTTGAGTGCTTAAGTAGATTGATGGAGTGGGGAACCTTTCTCTCCAAAGAACACTACTCTTTACTTTCTTTCTTAATCAGCATTAGCTCATTCATTACAGTTATAATGAATATTTACAAACAGAAAATCCTCTCTTTCTTATCTCTGTCAATGCATATGGTCCTAGCAAAGGAACCAAGACAACAGTGGCAGAATGCAGATGTCCACAAAAGCTGAAGGGAGCCTTGATAAAACTTTACATTTTATGTACCTTGATATTGTCAATAGCAACTAATTTAAAAGCACATCTATCCATCCTTAGATAACCTATCTAAGGGTAAGTGGACCATTCTTTTAAGGCAAATGACTCCTGATCCTCAATAATGCATTTATTCCAGAAGCCACCGCCGATAACAAGGGATAGAAGCTGTCAGAAATCTTCCAATAATAATTTTTCGTTGTAAAATGCCAGTTAGAAGGAAGCAGCACTTTTCACAAGCTTCTGGACCAATGGACCTTCAGGTGCATTTTTTTTAGAAGAAAACAAAAAAGCACTTGATTTTGAAACCATTTCCAGCTTAAGTCATTATTATTTTAAAGTGTCAGCTAAAATGCAGCTCAGAAAGACAGAAATTACAAAGACAGCAAAATCAGTAAATGTTCTTTTTCTCAGCTGTGGTTTGCTTTGGTTTGCTTTGTGAATACTGGTCCTGAACATGAGATGGAAAAATGTTTAAGATTCTCAAAAATTTTAGATAACTAGAAAATATTATTGTTTTAGGATAAAATCTATTGGTTTTTATCAGTGACAACCTGATATACAGATAGGTCAAAACTCAGATCCCAAAAGATCAGCAGATGTGTTTCTCTCGTTGATTTCATTGACACATTAAATGTTTGTCTTTTGCCTGGTCATAGCATCTTTGTCCACACTAGTTTTATGTGGACCTCAGAGTCTAAATTCCTAATTTAAAGTTCCCTTGATCCTTGCACTCTGAACATTCTTAGTTGTGGTGCTATTTATCAAACATACAATTTTTGAAGTTCCTGCCAAAACTGCTTCCCAAGAGAAGTCTTTTCTTCTTCAGGCCTGACAGTACCATAAATTATTTTAAGATGTTATAACCTTCTATATTTACTAGTGGGTTATACTGCTAGTTTAAAAAAACTCGATGTTTCTGAAGAGTCTCCTGTCTGATTGTTTGCTGGGAGCAACACGGTGAAGAGAAAAAACAGCCATTGGTCTTGAGCTCTGATATCATCTCATAACAAATGATCTCAATTAAAGACAATTCAATGAATGTTCATTTAGGTCTGTTTCATTTTTCTAAAGTCTATACTTAATGTCACCTGAGTAACAAGTTACAGGGCAAAGAACCTGAAAAATTAAACATTCCCTGTATTGTGCAAAGAAACATCCCTCCTGTCAAATCCCTCCTGGTTTCTGAGGCATGGAAATTGAACATTGCTGCGATTATTATCATAGCTTCATTCAGCTCTGTAGGAATCATAAGAAAAGGAAGACAATGACATGGTAAGAAGACATACTTGCTGTAGGTGTACTCATCTACGTTTTAATACCTGTTTCATAAAAGCTACCTCAAAATCAGTGGATGTATTTTGGACAGAAATGAATCTGTTACATCAGAGGCAATCTCCTAAGTTACTATTATTATGAGTTAGTTTGCTGCTTCCCTCTTATTCACTAAAAGTGTGCTGTCGGAATCGTAGGTCCAAGGAGATGCAAGGGCTGTAAAGTCTCAAAAATGGATCAATGGGTTGGTAGGGTCTTCTGTGACTGGATAGCAGATGGATGGTGCTGCTCAGGCAGAGGAAGTTTTGCATCAGGTGTTTCTAACTACTCAGTCTGAAAACAGAAGTAAATATGTGAAAACACAATCTGAATGCCCATCTGCTGGAATGGCCCCATCTGTGAGTATCCATCAGTTTCTGCTCCCATTTCACTGCTACTTAAGGAGAAAGTCCATTGTTTAGTGAAAGGCAGGAGGATTTTTCTAGCAGTGGGCCACAGCCCTGATCCAGTGAAGGTTCTCTTAATTCCTCCCCTCCTCAGCAAATAGCTGCAGCATGTGCCTAACACCCACCCTGGAGGAATCGGACATATGGTGAAAGGGACTTCTGTGAATCAAGACCAACTATCTATTAAACCTAACATATTTAAGTGTCTCACTCTGAGGCAGCCTGGTTTGAAAATGTTTTTCTAGTTAGTCTCCAGGCTGCCTGGCTTTTTTCTTTGACTGCTGCAAGCCAGTAAATAACAAAAACAACAATCAAGCCAGTAAATAACAAAAATAACAATCATAATAAACAGTAAATATTTAATATGGTAAGAACAGCATTGCTGAGTACACAGCGTTTTGAGTGACAGATGTTTGTTGGTGATATTAACTAAATGGAGAGTGCCTTGCAGTTTCTTTAATAGTCACAGAATTAATCACACAGATTAATAATGCTGCCACTCACAGAGGTAAATTGACTTCTCCTCAGCCCTGCTTTTCTTCTTGCTGAGAGTGTTTTCAGCCAAAATACATGGTGACACATGAACAAGCACCCCAGCTTCCTGAGACTTATTTTTTAAGTTTTTTGCACACTTGTTTCTGGAACTCAACTTTTCCAGTCGGATAGGATGTTGTCCTTGTGCTGGGAATCCAAAAATTATTGCTCAGCCTCCTGCCTGGTGCAGTGGGGATTGCTCATCTCACACTGTGCAATGGGTATAGGATTTCCTACAGCCAAACATATGCTGGATGATGTGTAAAACAGAAGTATGTGAAAAAGGATTAACTGGTTCTCTTTTGCTCAAGAGCAGCACCTCTTGAACATGAAGGTGGTTCAGGCTTTAGAAGCACAGTATAGGAGTGCCTTAGCTCATTCTTGATGTAGTAGATCAGCACAGCAGATTGCCAAGGCTAATGTAACCTGTCCTTGGGAAGTAGCACTGCATGCTGTCCCTTTCCCTGTCCAGACTATAAAGGAGCCAAACTGGCCTATACTGAGACAAAGTCAAGGGCAGGATTTTGTAGCATAAGGGTTTACAGTTTCTGTGCTATCCCTGCAACTGCAGCTGGTTTCCACATGAGGCTGATGTGCACTGAATGCATGACCTGGTACCCCATTAGGCTTTGAGCAGTGATAGGTTTAGCATGAAAACAGTAGTTTGAAAAGTCAGGTTGTGTTTTCAAATAACTGTATGTGATACAGCATTTTCTGGGCCATATAAAGGCCATCTGAAACTGCACCCAGTAACAATGCTGTATCCTACAGGATCAAAGTACCATGTAACACCAAGTACTAAATAAATTATGGTTAGACTGCTGGAAGAGAAGGCAAGGTCGCTAGCTTTGTATATGAAAGCTTTATTTTGGCATTAATAGTCTGCAGTAGCTTGAAATGAGGGAATCAACCAGCTAAATTGAAGCTAGTCTTTTATGCATACGTTAGGTGCCAGGAGAGTTTCACACACACTCAGAGAACTTTGCATTGCCTTTTGAAATGAGGAAAACAAAGTAGATTTCCTTTGAAAATGGGAAGTTTTTAAAAAACACCCTCTTGTGTTACAGGAATCATATAAGGCAATTTCTTTGCAGATAAGTCCTTCTAACAACTATATTGAATAGCAAGTCACACACATCATGTGGCATTACATCAAAGTAAAATTCAAAAATTGAGTACAATTCAGCCAGCAACGGCCGATAGATTTGAAGATGGGATTTGATCACTGATGAAAGACTGCATTATTCCTTTCAGGGACTCCTGTAATAAAGCTTGTGTGAAAGGAAATGAAAATGAAACAAAAAAGACTGAAATAATTGTGTCATTCTCATAGGAAAATTATTTTTACTTAAAAGCTACTAATAATCTGTTTTCATCGATAATAACATTGGATTTTCCTACATGTGAAAATGCCTTTTTGTTGACTTTCTTCACCAAAACCTTACCAACTCTGGGTGCTTCCTGAAGAATTGAAGCATTTGAGGATGAAAAGCAAAGGGACAATACTTTTATTAAAATGTAAAAATAATTTAAACAGATTTGATATAATTATCTTCTCAGATAAATGTCTTTCTGTTTTAAATGGAGATTATCTATCTGAAAGTTTGACCAGCAGGAAAAGAGAAACCTTATGTTGCTTCTAGGGCACCATGCATCATTTAAACTGGAGGAAGACTTCAAATATCCTTTGATTATCATCAACCACTGCTACAAAACACTCTGTCAATGTTGTGCCCATTCTGATGGCAGTGAGCAAAATCCAGTGACACATTGGTATCATAGGCCCTAACTTCCCTTTGGTCATCCTCTCCATTAATTTTCCAGTATCTATTATTCTCTAAGTTCGATTAAGGCAGCAAAGAGCGCTATTTAGTAATGTTCTGCAGTGACTAGACAGTAAAAAAGAAAAGTGACCAAAGCCCATCAGAGCAAATCAGATTTCTTTTATACCAAAGACTGGCCGTCCTCTCCTACATTCCTTCTTTGCTGACATCTTTGAGCTTCTGCCACTATACTTCAACACTGTCTGTTGAACATGTGAACCCGCCTTTGAATCAATGAGCTCTGAAACAGCTGCAATACTAAGTTGTCTGATAGCTTTCAAAGAAAAATAGTTGAGCACTTGATTGCTACAGTTCTAGGAGATTGTTTTATTCTTTTATGTAATTGCGGAAAAGCCTAGCAGAATGCATCAAAATATTGTTACTGTGGTGAGGAGAGCAGCTGAGTCTGCCTCCATTCACAGGAAGAATGCATCTTAGATTGCACAGGTCAGACTCTTTGATTGTCCAAACGTAATATCTTCTTTTATTGTTATCATTCTGTAGGAAGGAAACGTTTCATACCATTCAGAATCTCAAAGTTGTAAGAAATATTTTAAATTTAGATCTGTGTAATTAGTGTTTCATATTCTTAAAGAAAAAAGGGAAAAGTGAACAAAGGAACAGTGTGGAAGAGCTGTCTGTGTTCCTCTTCCTGACAGACCATCAGAAGAACAGAAGATGTATGCTAACTTCAGCCCTGTAATCTTTCATTGCCTTTCTGGATTGTCTGGATTGGAAGGGACCACAAAAGATATCAGGTAGCGAGAGAACTAGGGGGAATGGAGCAAAGCTGGAGCTGGGTAGGTTTAGACTGGATGTGAGGAGGAAGTTCTTCACCGTGAGAGTGGTGAGAGCCTGGAATGGGTTGCCCAGGGAGGTGG
>JAOXOE010033128.1:0-10449 GCA_028565055.1 Phoeniculus purpureus
CTGGATATGTTCCTGTGCGACTTGGTCTAGGTGATCCTGCTGTGGCAGGGGGATTGGACTAGATGGTCTTTCGAGGTCCCCTGCAATCCCTAATGATTCTATGATTCTATGACAGTAACTGAATTACTCAAGCTATTCCTTTAGCTTCAGGAAATTCTCCTTTGCATACCTTAGTGTCGTAAAGACACAAATCATAGAATCATTAAGGTTAGAAGAAAGCTAGAGATCATCCAGTTCAAGTGTCCCAAAGCCCAACTTCTAGCCAGTATTTAGGATATTTGGTCTATTTTGTCTTGGTACTGTTCAGACTGAGGTCAAAGTATTCCAGGACCTGTTACTGAAAGACATTCACTATCTTTTTTTTCCCATGAGAAAGAAATAAGATATAAACTGTAACTTATGTGGTCAAATTAGAACAGCAAATTCTGACATTTAGAGACTAAAGCCTCAACAAATTTTCATACTGAAATTCACTGAATCTAGAGCTGACAGGAACTGAAAAATGTAGTGTGTAAACTTTAGGCATCCTGAAACTTCAAGCCACGCTCCATGTGGAGCAATGTGCTTATTCTCTGCATCTCAGCCATTGCAACTGTTTATGGTCCTGCTCTTTGCTTACATCAACAAGCAGTGTGATGTGTTCTTTGAGGTTTAAAATAGCTCCCATTTGCTATGCACAGGTGGTTTATGGATGTACTCAGCCTACAGATGATCCATAGCCACTCTGACACCAGGGTTTCAATTAATCTATCTAAATGCAATCACCCACTGCGCTGGCAGGTACATCTGAGCTTCTCGCTGCCAGCTTGCTGGGTAGTTCATGGGAGGGACTAAAGTGGGTCAGATGAATCATTCCTTAGAAACTCATTTTTCTTCCTGCTGAGGACAAGAGAAGCTGAGGATGACTAACTCAGGTGTAAACATCTACATTGCACATGTTTAAGACTAGGTGATATAAAACTTTAAAGGATGGATAGGTTAAAATGCAAGGCAGCAATTCACTGGGAATTTTGGGAGTCTGGGTAATAGATAAACATCGTATTTAGAAGCCTAAGTAGTAGTTGGTCTTACAAATTTCATAGCTGATTCAGCTCTTTGGCCCAAATTCAAGGACATTCACAGAATAGAATTTGGACTTTTGAATGAGAGGTCCAGTTCCCTGCTCCATACCGCAAAGTGGCAAAACCCAGAAGGCAGCACATGAGAACTGGCCAGACCCTGAGGTAAAACCTTGAGCCTTGGACAATATTCTGAAGATCAGCATTTAAATATTTTCTTCCTGAGGACTCCAGTTTAGCCTCTTTCTCTCTCTCTCTCTCTCTCTCTCTCTCTCTCTAAAGATGGGGTCTGTGTAGAAGATAACTTTGGTATCTGTTTCTGCCTCTGCACAGTCCAGTTACAATCTGGGAGATCATAACCAAGTTCTCACTGTTATCATGGTGAGTTTGATCCCATACCTTCCACTATACTCTCTAGAGGTCAAGTTACTAGATCTCGTGGAAAGAAAGTCACAGAAAATGAGACCTAACATAGAATCATAGAATCAAAGAATCATGAGGGATTGGAAGGGACCTTGAAAGATCATCTAGTCCAATCCCCCTGCCATGGGCAGGGACATCCCACCCTAGATAAGGCTGGCCAGAGCCTCATCTAGCCTGGCCTTAAACACCTCCATGAGATCACAATAAATGAACAAGGAGCATTCTGGAAGTTGGCGAATACAAATGAAGTAAGGCCAGCAAAACCATTAATTTATTTTCTTTTAAAAAAGTCGAGCTTCCTGGGAGCCTGCAGGATGATCATGATACAGAGAGAAAAGATTATATCAGAGAAGTCAAATGAGTTGTTTGCATTACTGTTCCGTATGAAAGGAGCTAAGGATATTTCCATTCAGGAGCAGGTTCACTTTTGGGGAGTGGCAGCAATGAGTAGAGTGTTTCTTTGAAATTGAAATGGCTGTAAGAAAAGGATAAGAAACAAATGGATGATTGACTAGGAGATGTTCTTCAGCTGGTTCTTCTAGGACAATGCAGGGATGCAATGGTTGAATTATTAGTGAGGGTGTGTAATTTCTTGAAATGGCCTCAACAGCAGGACTGAAGACTGTCAGATGGAATGCCTGTGCTTAGAAATTACTCCAGGGAAGATCTGAAGAACTACAGGCTTGTAAGACTGACATCTACATAGGCCACATCAGTAGCATGGTTAATAAGAACAGAAATAATGCACATCTGGAACTACTCAATGGCTTTGTCCGTGGAAGCATTGCTTTATAATTGTAGGGTTCTTTGACAACGAAAGAAAACCAAACCATGATCACCATAAGGGTGATCTGGTAGGTCCAGTCTACTTGGATTTCCAGAAAGCTTTTTACAAAATCCCTCCAGTAAAGGTTTTAAGAAAGCTAAACATCTGCGGACTGAAAGGGAACATTTGTTTAGATCAATATCTGGATGACAGACAGAAAACAGAGGGTAGGACTAAATGTTTAGTTTCACACTGAAGTGAAATTACCAGAAGAATTCTGCAGAGACTGGTTGATCTTTTAAAAAAGCCCTACAAAAGGGATGAGCACTGGGGTTAATTTTGCTGATCATACTTAGCTACTCCGAATATCAAAGGACAAGGGCCAAATGCAGAGGACTGTATGTCAAAATGCAGAGGACTGTATGTCACTGGACAACTGGGTAATAAAGTTGTGAAGAAAACTTGCTGTTTATTAACATAGGAAAATTCTAACTTAATCTAGAAGGTGGTGGGCTCTGAAATGATCTCTGTGGTCTAGAAGCACAGGTGGATAGGTCTATAAAAAGATTAAATACGAAGTAGTGATCAAAAAAACCATGAAAAACCTAAAGTCCTGAGACTCTGTAAAGTTGTGACATCCTTGTTTCAAAATGGATGCAGTAGAGCTAAACCAAGTTCCTGCAATGAGGTCTGGAGAAGAGCTTTTAGATCTATGAAATCAGTGGCATCAAGAGGTAGATAAATGTTTCTTCACAAGGACTTGGGTTCCTTGTACCTCCTGCTCTCCCTCCCAATCCCATGCAAGCACAGAGAGGTTTTGGAGAAGTGTGTTTTAATAGAAAAGTAAAACTACAGGCTAAACAAACCCTGAACAGAATGAAGGAACCCACCCCCACCATTACCTGTAGCCCACAACAGAACAGTCCTAATCCCACCCTCCCATCCCAGAACTAGTCAGTAACACCAGGTCAGGTCTCCTCCATGGGAACATCAGTGGCCAGAGTGATGTCCCCAACGAAATTATCATCATCCATGGGGACATCGGAGGCCAAGCTGATGTCCCCAATGAAGTGGTTTGTGGCATCAGCCCTGGTGACATGGGTGGCCAGCCTGATCTGTGCCAGGTGGGAGGACCCTGCCTCCATCTTGGCCCTCTTCGCTGCAGTGTTGACTCGGCGTCCATCCCACGGCCTTTTTTGACCTGTAGGATGAAGAGCAGATGCAGTGGGTTGGTGGAGCCTCCTGGGGCACTCACTGAGCCAACTCTGAGCACTGGTGGAGTGGGGAGCTTGTGTCCAGGGTGGTCCCTGTAGAGTGATGTGCTGTGTGCATGAGAGCAGGAAGGTGAAAGGTGAGACATGGCCTGAAGGCACTTGGAAATGATGTGTAGATGAGAGTGTCTGGGCAGGCCTTGCCCCAGTGGCAGCAGGTGTGTTGTGTGGCTGTCACTGGCCATTGCCAGGTGCCACAGCTGTCAGAGACAGGGGTGCAGGGTGTGCCGATGCTGTCAGGGTGGCTGGAGGAGACAGGGGAGCCATGGGTGGTGGAGAGGCTGCAGCATGGCAAGGCTGCTGAGGTGGGTGCCAGGGCAGATGGGGATTCCATACCTGGCTGCAGGGCCCAGGGCAGCAGCACATAGGGTTGCCACTGCTGCTGGCAGAGCTTGGTTAAGCCTGAAAGAGAGACACAAGTAAACGCTGGTGGTCTCATACCAGGCTGGGGAAGGAGGAGTGTGAACTACCCCCAAGCGGTGCCTGGCTTGTTGGAATCAGGCTTAGCCCTTACCTGCTGTGGGGAAGGGATTGGGGAAGGCAGATGTCTGTAGCAGCCAAGGCATTGGGGGAGCCCAGGAGCTGCACAGCACTGGCAGTGTCATGGTCAATGTCTTCAGGAGTCGCCTGGTGTGTCTCCTAGGAGATGGAATGTGGAGGGCTTCCACATTCCTTGATGTGGTGGAATCCCAGAAGCATAGAATCATTTTGATTGGAGGAGACCTCTAAGATCATGGAGTCCATCCTTTGACCCTGTGCTGCCAGATCCCCTGTCAGTCCTGTCCCTCAGCGCTACATGTCCTCTTTGTTTCGGTGCTTCCCTTAACTGCTGACTCCAGCACTTCCATGGGCAGCCTGGCCTGGTGCTGGACAACCCTTCAGTGAAGGCATTTTTCCTGATAGCCAGTGGAACCCTCCCTTGGAACATCCTGAGCTCTAGATGAGGTGGCCCAGCAGCCTGTGCAGGTCAACCCCCTGATTGTTAATTGTTATTTCTTTTGTAGGGAATGATTCAGTTGCAAGGAGCCCTTGGAGATCATCTAGTTGCAGCGTCAGCCTCCCTGGGCAACGTGTTCCAGTGCCTTAGCAGCACAGGTGCTCTCCTTATAGACCACCTAGCAGGTGGAGGAGGAAGGTATCGTCCTGGTGCACTCCAGGAATGGCCCTGTGAACGTGACGCTGCTTCAGCCTGTTGAGCCAGGCACCGTGTGGTGCCACAAGTGCTAGTGAAACGGGCTGGGCTTGGGAGGGTTTTTAGAGCACCGGCAAAAGTGCCTCTTGCTGATGTGCCAGGCTCTTTCCCTCCAACCTTTGTTTCTCAGAGGTATTTTTTGCTCTAGAGGGAGACGTGCTGCAGGGCCAGGAAGCCCCAAAATTTTGCCTGAGTTGTGGGAATTGCAAATAGGATTGAAACAGGTGCAGGGGAAGGCAAGCTTCTCCAAAGAGGTGTTTCAAGACGAGGTAGGTGAATGTGCTCTTTTAAAGGAAAACTGGAATGAAAGTTGCAGCGTTCTCGCCTCCCAGCCTGTCAGTGACCCCCCTGTGTCTCAGCAGTTGGTAGAGGTCACGTTCAAGCAGGTAGCAGTCAGTTACCCACAAGAACCACCCCCGTGCAGGTCCCTGTCGGAGCAGAAATTGTGTGAAATGACCAGATAACTTGACAGTAGTTGAGTAGTTGAGATGGAGGAGGACTGTGCGTTCTCCCTGCAACAGAGATTTGGCTTTTCAGCTGTCAGCTCTGGCATCAGCCTTTCCTGGTGCCTCTGTCTGCTGCAGCTGGAGAAGGTAACTTGCACAGGCATTTTTGTCTTGGCTTAGTTGAAATGCTTTTCTGAACGGAAAGACCCTTTGCTTAGTTTGAATAATTGAGGAAATGGGCAGAAGGAAGACAGGAGACGGCCATCACTTAGTAGTGTATCAGTCAGCTTTGCAGTGTTGTGTTAATTCAGTTCTTGATGACCTGCTCCTGCCCTCATTCCTGTTTTCAGAAGTGCTGCCCTCACCTCTGTGGAAAACAGCATCAAGCACAGCTCCAACTTTGCTGAATTTCCAGCATGGAACCTGTTTGTTCGCAGTTGAATTGTTGCTGACTGCGTCTGATTATCGTGTTGCTGGCAGTCTGAACCCCCCACCTGCTCCTCCTCAGGTCTTGCACAGAAACAGCAGCTCCTCTTAGCTTTTTTTACATCTTTCTGCTCTCTGATGAGATCTTGTAAATACAGTGGCAGCATCATTTCCCAGGAGCTGGGCCAGTTACTGCCTGTCTTGTCAGACTGAACGGAAGGTTTGATCCAAGTCTGGGAAGTGCAGACACCTGATGGGTGCTGGCAGTGGGAGGAAGTGTTGCCATCCAGGAACATCTTGCAGGGAGGTGTTAGGATGATGGGCATGATTTTATCTGGTGTTAGCTGCCTTCCTGTTGATTTGCAGGAGCCCTTTATTCTGCTGAAAAAGAAAGGTACAACTTCCCTAGGAAAACAAACCAAATCTGAACGTAGCCACCTGGATATGTTCCTGAGTCACTGGACCTAGGTGAGTAGATGATCTTTCGAGGTCCCTTCCAATCCCTAATGTTCTGTGATTCTGTGATTCACACTCATCCAGTGCCAGCGCTAGTGGGCATGCAGTGGGGCTGAAAACACTTGAAAGCTGTATGTGAGGCTTAGTGGAAAGTGCTGTACAGGCTTGGCTTGACTCCATGGGCACTCGCTTATGTCCACTGCTGGAGGCAGAAAACAGAGCTGCGCTGACACTTGATCTGAAGCAGTAAGGTCACGTCTATATTTTTAAATTATTTAATATGTGTTCTAAGCTGCAAGGTTTGTGAACTTGAGGTGCTTGAGGACATGGAAAGGTTTATTCCATGGGGCTGGTAGCTCATGAGTGGAGGATGTGAGGTTTCCTCATTGTACAGGGATTCCAAAGTAACTTCTATCCTTTTTGGCTTTCACAGGAATAGTGTTGGCAGTTTAACACTGGGAAAGCAACTGATCTTCAGTGATGCAAAGAGATATCTGAAAGCCAAGCTTAGCGGATGGCTGAGTTTTGCAGGAAGACTTGTTCCTCGGGTATCTCATTTTAGAACACCTTATTCAGCTATCAAATTAATGCTCTTGCTGTGGCTGCTGCATGTTGGTCCCACATACAAAAAAAATCCACAGCAGTGTGTTGTCTCATGGCAAAGATAAGTGAACATTCTTCTAGTTGATGTGATAGGCTGCTGACTACCTCATCTTCAATGTTTTGAGGATGTCATGGCCTCAATGTCTATATTGCTCTGCTCTGCTTCACTTTCCATTTCAATGAAGCACAAAGCAGATCACTTTCCCTGGCCAGTTAACCACCTCAGTCCTACTGAAACGAACTTCCAGAAGTACTTACCTGCAAATGCCCAGAAAATGAAAGGGGACTCTTACTGAATACGATTCCAAACTTGTAAATTTGTCCTGTGCTTATGTCCAAATAGCTACATGATGGTCTGTTGGTCATCAGAAATAGAAAAGGCTTCTTTGGTGCTAAACACAGGTGTAAAAACACAACCAACTAGTTGGGGGCCTCAATTTTTCCAAAGTAGTGACTGCTTTGGTTCACATACAGAAACGTAGTGCAGAATCACGTATGTAGTGGAACCCACCACACTTCTGCCCTGAAATTTCTGTGGCATGGAGCCACAGCTGCTTTACAGTTGCATTTGTCATCTAAAGTACTGGGACCAGTTTTGGGCACCTCAGTATGAGAAGGACATTGAGGTGCTAGAGCAGGTGCAGAGAAAGGCAACAAAGCTGGTGAAGAGCCTGGAGGACAGGGCTGATGAGGAGTGGCAGAGTAAACTGGGGCTGCTTAGACTGGAGAAAAGGAGGCTGAGGTGAGATCTTCGTGCTCTTTACAACTACCTGAAAGGAGAGTGTAGAGAGGTGGGAATCGGTACCATCTCCCAAGACACTAGCGATAGAACAAGAGGAAACAGTCTCAGGTTTCACCAGGGGTGGGTATTTAATCGTGAGTAAATCCAAGATTTGCAATGAATACTACTGTATTAACAAAAAATAAAGAGGTTGAGGTCCTCCTACCTCCTCACACACTGACCAACTGCCCCACTGCGAGTGGTTTTGGAGATCGACCGTGACCTGAAGAAATGTTTAGTTCCTGAGAGAATTCTCTTTATTCACAGTGGAACATGTCTGAATTTTACACATCTCCACCAAAAAAGAAAAAGAAAGTTTCTTGTGGATACTTGGTGAAAGAAGCCTGAGGAAAATGTGTACCTAATCCTATTAGCTGACTTAATTTAGAATTATTAAAAGCCTTGATACAGAGGATTTAACACAATCTTTCTAGCAGGGTGTGATGTAATCTATTTTTGTTCCTCGGCTAGCAGATGGCTTACCTTTAAGTAATTTCCAATATGTTAGGAGATCAAAAGCCATCCTCACGCCACAGAGGCAGTAATCATTCCTCTCTGCTGGGGGTTGCTTGGGACGGTGGTGGGGATATGCAAAGGCTGCTGGCATTTCCAAACATAGAAGCCCGACATTTCTTCAGACTTTGAAGTTAATAATCCTTCAGAAGTTGAAAAACTGAAAGGTTTTCAAAACCTTTTTAATGTTCTATATGCCATGTGCTGAAGTAAATATCTGCCAGTAATCGCTGCAGAGTGGCGCAAGGAAGCGCTCTCGGCAGGAGCACGGGGTGCAGCCATCACAGGGTGACTGCAGGGAGCGGAGGGTCCCACTGGGTGACACAACGCACTCGCAGGGTTCCTTGGGTTCACAAGGAAATGCCCTGCGACTGCTAGACCCAGATCACCAAACCATAGCCCAACACACTGGCCTCAGAGCATCCCTTCTTGGTTCATCACAGGTTCTAACGCTTTTTGAACCCCTCCAGAGACAGCAACTGGAGACTAAGGGTTCAGGTGATTAAGGACAGGTGATTAGGATTGGTTGAGACAGCAGCGATAGTACACCATGCAGTTTCCAAAGTGCACACACGGTCTATGTGCCTGGTATCGTAGTGAGGTGGGTGTTGGCCTCTTCTCCCTAGTGATGGGACAAAAGAAAATGGGGTCAAGTTGCACCAGGGAAGGTTCAGATTGGATATTAGGAGAAATTTTTTCCCAGAAAGAGTGGTGAGGCCTTGGAACAGGCTGCCCAGAGAGGGGGTGGAGTTGCTGTCCCTGAAGGTGTTCTGGAAACAGGCAGACATGGTGTTTCAGGAGGTGGTTTAGTGGCTAGGGGTTGTAGGGTGAACGGTTGGAATTGGTGATCCTGAAGGTCTGTTCCAACCTTGAGGATTCTATGATTCAATCAATTCATTCACCCCAAAGCTTTAACCACAGCCCCTATAAAACAGCTGTTGCTCTGCATTGATTGTAAATCCAGACTGGCTTGGGCACACGTGTCCACACTGGAAATGCCAGAATTTAAGCCAGATGAAACCAATTATTTGCAATTGTCAAGTACATCCAGGTGCCCGAGAAGTTCAACTCCTGATGGTTGGACTTGATGATCCTGAACGTCTTTTCCAACCTTGATCATTCTATGATATGTGTTAGGGGTTGAGGCTAGGCTGGCCACTAGATGAATAACAGATGCTCTCTGCAAACCCGCTCTCTCTCTCCAAAGGGGAAGAGAAAGGGGAGTAAGCGAGAGAGACTTGTGGATTGAAAAAGAGAACTGAAACTGCTATAATTAAACTAATGATAACAATAAAATGAAATCTATGCAAACATAAACAAACCCAGTACAGAACCCAGTCTCCCTGATGGCAATTGTTCCCACTGATGGTGTGAGCAGGCACTGGGAAAGTCCCAGACAGGACATGGTGGTAGACAGGAAGTGGCCGCAGGAGCTGGATTCAGGAATGTAGGGATTGGGATCAAAGGCAGAACTTTGGCCACTGAAGAAAGAGAGCTGGACCCTTGTGATGCCTCAGCTTGACCCCAATCTAATGTGTATGAGATGAAACAGCACATTGGTCAGTCCCATCCGCTGCTCCCTGCACCTCAACGTGGAATACAAGACTTAGCAGTCACCTTAGTTCTCACAAGCGTAAGCAAGAGCCCTTCTTCACACCAACAATTGGTAGTATCTTGTTAGTAACACCAAGCTTCACCACTTGCAGTACACACTGCACAAATACGGTGTTGACTGCAGGAAGTGCAGTTAGCTACAAGAGATGGAGCTGAAAGTAAAACCACCAGAAAGAATCAGCTCTGTTCTAACTCGAACCAGGACAGTATAAAAACCTCAGGAAGGAATTTCAGAACAGGTAGATTTAACCTCTCTCCCTAGCTTCGCATTCTCCAGGGAAAAAAAGAGTGGCAGCTCTTCTCAGACCAGATCAGAGGAACAGTCCTTTGGCCAGGCTTTTGATTTGTTGCAGGGAGTGAAAACTTTTATTAAAGCATGAAAATTCTTTTGAAACTTTGCTTATTGGGCACAAGACTCCCACCTTCTGAGTGCACCCTATTTTGTTGAGTCATCACAATGTTTTCTCTTCTTACCTTAAAAAAGAACAGTTAACATCACTGGTACTCACTCAGCATGACCGAGCAATTGGAAATTTCTGATTATTTTCTTCTACAAAGAGCACAAGAATTAGCACCCAGAAATCATAATGAAAGGGGATGTATTTAGGTGTTGTTAATGCTGAGCAATTAAAGTCATTTAAATCATTATGAAATTATTTTAAGTAATTTCAAACCTCCATAGTAGGTTGGAGTAGGTGATCTCTGAGGTCACTTCCAAACTTCATGTAAGTAAACAAATAATCAAATAAATAGGCAGAGAAATATATGGAGAAATAGATAAATAAATATTTACAAGAAAGAAAGAAAGAAAGAAAGAAAGAGAGAAAGAAAGAGAAAGAAAGAGGAAAGAAGGAAAGGAAAGGAAAGGAAAGGAAAGGAAAGGAAAGGGAAAAAGAAAAG
>JAOXOE010033129.1:0-10448 GCA_028565055.1 Phoeniculus purpureus
TCTAGGGGATCCTGCTGTGGCAGGGAGATTGGACTGGATGATCTTTCAAGGTCCCTTCCAATCCCTAATGTTCTGTGGTTCTTTGAGTCCCCTTTTCCAGTTGACAGGAACTTCACTGGACTGCCATGATTTCTTAGATATGATGGATACTGGCCTGGCACCCAAATCTCATGTCAAATGACATGGGTTATTTAATCTGGAGGAGAATCAGGGGGACCTTAATGCTCTCTACAAGTACCCGAAGTAGTCGTCAGGTGGGGGTCAGGCTCTTCTCCCAGGCAACCAGGGACAGAACAAGAGGGCAGGGTCTGAAGATGCCAGAGGAGGGTCAGGTTGGATGTTAGGAAGCCCTTTCTTCATGGAAAGGATGATCAAACACTGGAATGGACTGCCCAGAGCAGCAGTGGAGTCCCCATCCCCAGAGGTGTTTCAGAACAGACTGGCTGTGGCCTTAGTACCCTGGTATGGCCAGTGAGATGATGTTAGGTCATGGGTTGGGCTGGATGATCTTGGAGGTGTTTTCCAGCCTCAATAGTTCTGTGATGTCAGACGACTGAATGTGAACTTGTGAGCTGCACCAGATCTCAGTGAACAGAATTCTACCTCTGCTACTGTGCTCGTAGTTAACATACAGAAAAGAGAACAACCATTGGTGACCTTGTCTCCAGCTACGCTGCACAACTTTAAAACCAGAAGGGATTTCAGCCACCCCCAAATGAATCAAGGAGATTTCTTAAGCCTAAATGTTTTTGCTAAGCCTAAACCACCCCAATGTATATTTTGTTCTCTACTTCTGATACAGTGAATGGCACCAGAATGAGCAGCACTCAAACACTGCAAAGAAAACTGCACCCAATACATTTCGGACACCAACAGTTCACGTCTGCAAAATAAGAAACTGAGATAAATATCTGATTTCAAGGTTCATAACAAAAAAAACCAGCACACAGACAACGAATGATTTTGTGCTGAGCTAAAGCACGGGGACAAAAAGTCTGGAAATCTCAATTTTAATCTTAGCGACGATGCCGTTGCCATCCAAAGTCAATCCAGTGACATTAACAACTACAGAAGATTTAAGAGCAGCTTAAGCAAGGTCAGAATCAGCATGTAGGTTCTGGGCCCGGCATTACTGCAGACTCCCACTGTGCTCTTGGATGTGATGGAGTGACTCCATGGAGTGATTTTAGGAGTCTTGAATTTTAGATGACCACATTAAGCAATCTCAAAGCAAGCAACCACAAAAATGATGTACTTAGGGCGCTCTGAAAATCCTGAGCTTAGCTTTTCTGTGATTTAGATGTCTCCCTTTTTAAAAAATGATCATTGTCACGACGGCCATTCTCCTGACACTGGCAAGCGTCTTTAATTCTTTACTAAGAGCTAATTAACACTCTAAAGAGGCAATGCAGAAGCTCCACATTGTACTTAATTTAACAGGATTATTTATCAGATGGATCAACTTTTGTTAATGTAGACTACAACAACAGACAACATGACACTCCTCACAAAGAAAAAGAAGGCACAGCCCATCCTGAGTATTGTGTCCAGCTCTGGGCCCCTCAGTTCCAGAAGGAGACAGAACTGCTGGAGAGAGTCCAACACAGAACCACAAAGATGATGAAGGGAGTGGAGCATCTCCCTGCTGAGGAAAGGCTGAGGGAGCTGGGTCTCTTGAGCTTGGAAAGGAGGAGGCTGAGGGGTGGAGGGGTGATCCCATGAATGTTGATAAACATGGAAAGGGCAGGTGTCAGGAGGATAGAGCCAGGCTCTGCTCAGCAGCACCCAATGCCACTGACAGGACAAGGGATGCTGGGTGTGAGCTGGAAAAGAGGAAGTTCCACGTCAATGTGAGAAGTACCTTCTTCTCAGTGAGGGTGACACAGCCCTGAAAGGGGCTGCCTGGAGTCTCCTTCTCTCGAGATGTTTAAAAACCCACCTGGACATGTTCCTGTGCAACTGGATCTGGGGGATCTGGCTGTGTCAGGGGATTGGACAGGATGATTTTTCAAGGTCCCTCGCAATCCCCAATGTTCTGGGATTCTGTGATTTTGGAGTGGTTTTACCAAACCCACTAGAAGAAGTGGAGAACTAGAGCAGATCTAAGATCTGAGGGATCAGCCCTGGCTCCCCTCCCAAACTCCACTGCACAGGAATATTCCACGGTGGCAGCAACAGCTCTTCAAAAGCACCTTGGACTTCCTTGGGTTGGTCTGGCGTCTGTCCTGCAAAGGTCACAGTGGGTTTCTTTATGGGATTCACTTCACTCCACATTGCTGAGATGGTTATGCACCTGGAGAAAAGTTGGATCCTGGGCTTGAGTGATACAGGAGAGCTTTTGGGAAGAGAGAGCCTCAATATCTGTGTCCTTCTGAGGCTGTGTTGGGATTGGGGCTGATGTCTTCTCTCATGGGATGCTCCACCATGGGCAGCGTTAGTGATGATGAAGGATGATCAGAGGGACAAAAGCAACCTCTTGGGTTCCAGCTGAAAGCCATTGGGAGAGCCGGAGGCATTTCTTCCCCTGGTCCTGATTTATCTCTTGCTGAGCCTGTTTGTTCTGGTACTGGGCTGTTGGCAGCTCTGCAAATGGAGATGAGCTTGGTTCTGAGCCCGACTTGCTGATGGCCATCTGTCAGATCTTGGGACAGGTACTGATGTCTCTACAAGCTGTGGAAATCAGATGAAGCTGGTTCAGGAAGATGCTGCAGATCTCAGCATCCATCATGATTTGAGCCCAGTTCCAGCAGTTGGTCTCTTTGGGTTGAGCTCAGAGAGAAGAGCTACCCCTGCCCACCATCCTTGGACCTGGGCTCTGGGAAGACCAAGCAGAACTGTAGTGGATGACTATGGGGCAGTTTCTTGTCCCTTCTGCTGCTTCCAGTCTTGCTCCCTTGCTGCTGGGGATGACTGCAGACCCCTCATCTCCCTTTGACAATCAGATCCTGCTCAGCAGATCCCAAGAGGTGTCTTGCTGAGTTGCCCAAACACGTTGGGTTGAGTCTGTCTTGGCCTGTGTGCTCCATCCTCTGCTGTTAGAGGGATATGGAGGCAAGGTGAGTCCCTAACCCAGCGTCAGTGAGACCGGTTATGATGGTCTAGGAAAAGCTGGTGATTGGAGAATCACAGAGTGGGACTTAAAGAGGAGTCACAGGCAATGGGGAAACCAGAGGGAAAAGGATTTGCAGGAAAGCTGGAGAGGGACTTTGTATGAGGGACTGTAATTATAGGAAAAGCTGAAAGAGGGGAGACTGAGATGAGATCTGAGGCAGAAATCCCTCCCTGGGAGGGTGCTGAGGCCCTGGAACAGGTTGTGGCTGCTCCATCCCTGGCAGTGTCCAAGGGCAGGTTGGATGAGGCTCTGGGCACCCTGGTCTGGTGAGAGGCGTCGCTGCTCATGGCAGGGGGTTGGCACTGGGGGAAATCTGAGCTCCCTTCTAACCCAACCCAATCTGTGACTCCCCTCCCAAGAGGCCAGCTCCCCCAGCATGGCAAAGCAGCAGCTTCTGCTTCAGTAGCCAGAACCCAGAGCATCCCGCAGCCGATTTCCACCCCGTTGCATGTGGTGAGTTGCAAGGACCATGCCCTGCATGTGGCTCGAGCAGTGCAGGGTCACTCACACGAGCTCAGCTTGGCGAGGGGAGCGGGGCTGTGCCCACGCTGGCAGGGGGACATGCGTGCCCGTGCCCACACCACGCAGACGCGTGCCAGGCCGCCCTGATAAACAAGCCCAGCCGTTCCCATCTCTGCCTGCATCACCCCATCCCCATCTGCCGCCGGCTCACAGCCTGTGCAAGCCTGCACGTGCACTGGGAGCTGTGGGAATGCGCCATCACTGGGTCCTGGGGGTGACCCCCACCCTGGGGTTACCTGCTGCCCCACCGCTCTGGTTATAGGGTGCTTCTATCTGACTCCTTGATAACAAACCCGGTGCTGGTGACCCCAGTTAGCACCGATGTGAGTTGCTGGGATACCGGCTTCGTTAACAAACTGGCGACAATTAGCAGAGTACAACCCTCCTGGCACTTTGCAGCTCCATGCTGGTGGGGCACCTGGCCCTGAGCCCGGTGGGAAACCCACGCTGGCCTCGAGGGATGGAGTCGTGGGCTTCTCCCCATGTGCTCCTCCCCATGTGCTCCCCCGAGTGTGGCTTGGGGTTAAGGGGATGGAGAAAAGGAAGGGTTGGGCTGGGGCAGGGTTAGGACTTAGGGTTAGGGTTGGGTTTGGGGAAGGATTGAGTCTGGGGGCAGTGTTAGGGCTTGGGCTCGGGGCAGGACGAGGGTCTGGGCCAGGTTTGGGCTTGGGATACGGTTTGCAGTCAGGGCAGGTTTAGGGTTTAGAATCAGTGTTGGGTTCATGGCAGGGTCTGGGCTTAAGGCAGGGTCTGGGCTTGGAGCAGGATTAGGGATCAGTGCAGGGTTAGGGTTTAGGGTTAGGGTTCAGTCTGGGGGCAGGGTTTGAGCTTGGAGCAGGGTTAGGACTTAGGGTTAAGACTGGACTTGGGCCAGGATAAGGGTTTGGGGCAGGGTTTGGGTTTGGGAGTGGTTTGGGCTTGTTACAGTGTTTGGAACCAGAGCAGGGTTTGGGATCAGGGCAGGATGAGGATTTGGGCTTGGGACAGGGTTTGGAACTGGGGCAGGATGAAGGTTTGGGGCAGGGTTTGGGCTCATGGCAGAGTTGGGCTTGGGGCAGGGTTGCCCTTAGAGTCCCACTGTGGAGAAGCTATGGGGCAGTCAAGCCTCTTTATAAAGTGCTGCCCCAAACTGTGATGTTGAGACTTAATCAAACCCTGCAGCTTGATTTTGGCCCCATTCCTGTCCCCATTTCCATCCTTTTCTATTCAATGATCTGAACAAAAGGGCAAAGATCAGCCCTACAAAGTGTTCAACTGCACCAGCAGGTCCTCACGTTGCCAAGGCAGCTCCCAGCATGCCCTGACCCTATAAAATCTCCCTGCCAAGCTGGTGCTGTTGGGGTGCTGGATGCATGGGTAACCCCAAGCTTTCAGGGGCTGGGTGCCTCTCAACTCAGTTGTTTCCCCCACACAGGGTTCGGGGTGGCAGAGGAACAGCTGAGCTCTCCAAAGAGCATCAGTGATCCCATGAGAAGGATGAGGTTTGTGGAGGGATGAGCCTGATGTGGGGTTTGCAGGGTTTTAGGAGAGCAGGGGGGCTTTGCATCAGCTGCTGTAGGTGGGAACCATCCCCTGCGTGGGATGTGGCTGTCCCCTGGCTCAGGGCTGCTCCCTCTTCCCTCCTCCCTTTGCCGGGTGGATTTCTGCCAGAAAGCGAATAAGGAAATTGCTGGTCTCTTTGGGGCCAGAGCCGGCTCCAGCTGCCACTGCAGGAGCTGGGGAAGCTGTGCTGAGCTCAGCAGCAGGGTTAGAGAGAGGAGCCCCCGGCCCTTCCTGTGCTGGAGGGGGCTCTGGGGCTGAGCTCAGGGGTCTCCTCTGGGGCTGAACTCAGGGTCCTCAGATGTCTCAGGTCAGAGGTCTCCTTGGGGCTAAGCTCAGGGATCTGAGGGTTCTCTTTGTGGGGCTGAGCTCAGGGATCTTGGGGGTCTCCACTCAAGGGCCTCAGGGGTCTTCTTGTGGAGCTGAGCTTGGGGACCTCAGGGGTCTCAGCTCAGGGATCTCAGGGGTCTCCTTGTGAGGCTGAGCTCAAGGACCTTGGGGATCTCTTGCATGACCGACCTCAGGGGACTCCTTGGGGCTGAGTTCAGAGACCTCAGGGGTCTCCTCCAGGGTTGGGCTATGCAAAGTAGTTGATGACTGCCAGGTGGTTGCTGAGGATGGGAAATGATTAGGAAAAAGGTATAAAAAAGGGATAAAATTCAGCTCTAAAGAGCTGTGGAGCCTTTTCCAGATGTTGCTCATATCTCAGAATCCTCTTCAGGGTCTTGCATTGGGGTGACACCCACCATCAGCACCTTCACATCAAAGCAGAACCCCGCGATGCTCTGTTGTCTCCCCGGGGGTGGCTGGAACATGGGGGTGGTTTCGGGGTTGGTGCTGCTGACGGGGTCATCCATCACCTTGTTTTCCTGCTGTCAGGGAGCCGCCCCCCGCATGCGCTGGCTCTCTGCGGGGCTGCTGGGGCTCGCAGGGGCAGAGCTGGCTTTGCTCTTGGGGAAGGTGATGCTCTTGGCCTCGTCATGCCTGGGAACATCCCTAATCGACTGTATTTTGGTATCGTCACTGTCCCCACAGGTTGCAGTGAG
This sequence comes from Phoeniculus purpureus, assembly GCA_028565055.1. Classification (NCBI taxonomy): domain Eukaryota; kingdom Metazoa; phylum Chordata; class Aves; order Bucerotiformes; family Phoeniculidae; genus Phoeniculus; species Phoeniculus purpureus. Next base: position 6,220 of record JAOXOE010033129.1, read on the forward strand.
CCAGGAGCAGACCTTAGGGCTCCTTTTTTCATGGGGACCTAGAAGTCCTGGTTTTAGTGCAAAGATTTTGTTGCTTTTCAGCAGGAAGAGGGGCTTTGGGACTAGTGTGACTGTATTTGCTGGCTGTTTGTTTTGCTGGAGCAGTTTCTGGCTCTTTAGGGCAGTGTGAAGGTTTCCCTTGCTTAAAGCAACGGGAAGATCTGCTCTATAATGCGACTATGGGAACTAATGAGCAGGGCTACCTGCACCTTCCCCTACAGAAAGGTGTTAGCAGCAGCTGCTGCTCCTGACAGCTTACAGCCCAGAGCTTGGGGAGTAATTCCTTACAAATCCCAGAGTTCTCCCAGTTCTGTTGCCTTTCCCCGTTTGCTTCAGCCCATGAAGTCCCCAGACTCATTCCTCATTCACAGCACTTTAGGAACCAAACCCCACCAGCCCCAGGATCCATTCGATCTCTCAACACTGACGACTCTGGAGTCCTGGATGTAACCAGAGCTGCTCCCACTGCTTGGGGAGCCCTGGGGAAGGGAGGGGAAGGTCTGAGGAGCTGCAGGAGCTCTGTTGCCCTCCAGAACCTCTTCTGGAGTCCTTGGTTTGCTTTAAGGGGTTGCACTGGGGTGCGGGGCTGGGCACCGCCGCTCTTTGTTTTCCAAGCCCTGGGGAGGCAGCAGCTGGGCTCTAACCTGTCCCTTTTCTTCACCAAGGCTATGGCAAATCCCGAAGCTTAAGCAGCATAGATGGTGTGGCAGGATCCACGGTGGGTTTGGCCCCGCTCGCGTCCCGCTGCAGCTCTCCCTGTCCTCTGCGGCGGCCCTGCTCGCCCGTCCCCTCCATCCTCTAAAGCACCACTGGGATCCCGCTGTGTCGTGTCTGTGTCGCTCTGTCCCTCCCTCACCCCCGTCACCCCGTAGGACACTGAGCTGGGACATCTCCACCCCTGACAAGTGGGTTCTGATCTCCTCCAGCCCCGCCCAGCGCTACCGCCGTCCTCCCACAGGTTTGCAGGACCTGAACCATCTCCACTGAACTTGCCTGATGTCCGTGTGTTGGGGACAGTCCCTGCAGTAGCGATTGGGTTTGGGGGTTGGTTTTTTTTCCCCTCCTCCTTGCCTTGAAACCTTATTCATCCTAAATAAACGGGGCCAACCCATTTGATTCCCTCTGGTGATGGAACCCTCCTCCCCGTGGGCTGTTTGCACTTGGGCTAACGGGAGGTGGAAGTGCAAGGAGGCCACATTGACTCACGAAATTACATCTCATTGTGCTGGGAATGGCTGAGTTCATATAATTTTAGGGGGTTATTTTGGTTGGTTTGTTGGGTTTTGGTTTTTTTTTTTCTTTAAACAGCCTCAAGTTTCTGGAGGCAACAGATGAATAAACCTCTATTCCCTGCCCAGCAGTGGTTTCCCCTCTTGTTTGGTGCCTTTTCTTCTGTCTAAATCATGTTCATTCCCTCCCCACTTGTGTCTGTTCTCCATCCAACCTCACAGGAAGGTCCTGGGGCTGAAGGTGGATTTGACTGCCTCAAAAAAACCCAGCCCTGAGATCCCATGGAGGTAGAAGGTTGCGGGATCCTGGGCTGGATATGGGGAGCTTGTGGAGACTGGGATGAAGGATTGGCAGAATATCCCTGTGGATGCTGCCTTGAAGAGTTGGGAGGTGGTGGGGAGGGAAATGTGGGTCACTTGGAGGGGATGGGAAAGCTGCTGCTGCTTTTAAATGATGGGGAAATGAGAGATTTGAGACAAAATGATGCCTGAATGGAGTGTGGGAGAAGATGAACCGTCTTGTGAGATGGACATGGGGTGGGCCACAGCATCCGCATGGGGCTGGGAGCTGGGTCTGAGTAGGGTTCTACCCCATCCCAAGGAGGATGAGACAGGAGTGCTCCAGCTCCTTGATGCACTGCTGGGCTTTGCTCATGTAAATTAGTTTCTGAGGTGATCTTGAGGGATCTTGGTAAAACCCTTCAGTCCCTTGACTTCTCCCTCAATTCTAGCTCAATCACCCTGCCTCTGGACCTTTGGTGGCTGAAGAAGCAAGTTTGGTGGGTGCAGCCCTGGTCTGGACTCTCATCCCAGTGCTCTCTCAGCCTCTCTCCTTGCTTTGAGCAGGTCCAGCTCAGGGGGGCTGGAGCTTGGTGGGACTTTCTGCTGTTTCCTGTGCCTCAGTTTCCCTCGATGTAGAGAAGGGTTAATGATGAGAGCCTCCAGCAGCCAGACTCTGCAGAGGAAGAACTGCTGTGAGGAAGCAGCGTTAACTGCCTCCTCTGGCTTTTTTTTTTCCCCTCCCCACTGAGTTGAAGGAGCTGCCAGGAGGAGCCAGTCACCACATCTCCAAAACAACCCCCAGCCAAGTCCTACACAGGGCCAAGCTCTCGCCTTTGCTGCTTCCCTTCGTCTCTGCTCCTGCTCCAGCCAGGAGAAAAGAGCTGAAAAATCTTAGTGCCATGAGCTGGGACCTGGGGCTTAACAGCAGGAGCTGGGCACTGCACAGAACCTGAGCTGGAGCTGGGATTTATTGGGATTTGGGGAAAAATGAGGATGAGCTGCATCCATCCCTGCCCAGGACATCCCACAGCAGCTTCTGACCCCTGTGCCGCAGCCATGAGCTGGCTGGCAGCAGCAGAGTTTGCTGCGAGGTGCTGCTCTCCTTGGATTTCTGTGATAGCGGGGATTGGGCAGGATGGTGATTGCCCCAAAACCCTGGGAGCTGAGCAAAGGGGCTGGGATGACAGCAGAGATGTGGTGCTTCTCTGGAGCATCTTCTCCTTTGGAGCAGGGTCCTCCTGCAGCAGGAGGAGCTTGAATGTCCCCGGGCTGTGAGAGAAGGAAGGTCACCCTCCCTGGTTTCAGTGGTCTCTGATTAATAAATGATTTAACCAAGGTCAAGCGCTGCCTTTGGGGCTGAGCCAGGGATGGAAATCCATCTCTGGTGGAAGAAGGGGATCAAGAGTCTCAGACACTGGGATCTGTGGCTCTTGAAAGCAGAGAACACGGAATATTAGGGGTCGGAAGATCATCCAGTCCAGTCCCCCTGACACAGCAGGATCCCCTAGATCCAGTCACACAGAAACATGGCCAGGTGGGTTTTTAGACATCTCCGGAGAAGGAGACTCCACAATCCCCCTGGGAAGCCCCTTCCAGTGCTCTGTCACCCTCACTGGGAAGAAGTTCCTTCTCACATTGATGTGGAGCTTCCTCTGTTCCAGCTCACAACTATTGCCCCTTGTCCTATCGTTGGGTGCCCCTGAGCAGAGCCTGGCTCCATCCTCCTGACACCCACACTTCACATATTGATCAACATCCACAGTCACCCCTCAGTCTCCTTTTCTCCAAGCTCAAGAGGCCCAGCTCCTTCAGCCTTTCCTCATCAGGGAGATGCTCCCCTCCCTTCATCATCTTTATGGCTCTGTGCTGGACTCTCTCCAGCAGTTCTTGTGTCCTTCTGGAACTGAGGGGCCCAGAAGTGGACACAATATTCCAGATGTGGTCTCACCAGGGCAGAGTAGAGGGGGAGTAGAACCTCTCTCAAGCTACTAACCACCTGCCTTCTGATCCACCCCAGGGTGTCATTGGCCTTCCTGGCCACCAGGACCCATTGCTGGCTCCTGGTCATCCTGCTGGCCACTAAGACCCTCAGGTCTCTTTCTCCTCCACTGCTCTCCAACAGGTCAGTCCCCATCCTGTACTGGTACCTGGACTTGTTCTTGCCCAGATGCCAGACCCTGCACTGCCCTGGTTATAGTTCATTCAATGTCTCCCTGCCCAACTCTCCAGCCTGTCTGGTACAGCCCAGCATAACCCAGTACAGCCTGTCCAGGTCCTGCTGGATGGCAGCACAGAGGATTAACCCTGGAGCAGACCCAGCCAAAAGATCCTAAGAGATCCCATCCTACCCTTTCCCCCTACTGAGATCCCATAGCAGCTCATCCAAACACCAGAGCTGGTTGCCCACCATGGAAATACTCTTGATGGACCCCCCCCCACACACCCCTTATCCCCATCAGAGCAGAGAAGGGTTGAGCTGCCGTGGAGCCAGTGGGCTGCAATTTTTAGCAGCGGTGTTATGCAACTCGGGAGGAGGGATGACTAATGTGCAAAAAGCTCCTCTCAAACAGCCCAACCCCGAATGGGAGACGGAGGGATTTCAGTGGGAGGCACCAAACTGGTGCAAAACCCATGGCATCTTCTCCCTCTTCCTTCCCCACCTCCTTCCCAACAAGTGAC
>JAOXOE010033130.1:0-10447 GCA_028565055.1 Phoeniculus purpureus
AGACTGAGGGGTGACCTCATTAATGTCTATAAGTATGTGAGGGGTGGGTGTCAGGAGGATGGAGCCAGGCTCTTCTCCATGTCATCTAGTGATAGGATAAGGGGCAATGGGTGTAAGCTGGAACATAGGAGGTTCCGTATAAATATCAGAAGGAACTTCTTCCCAGTGAGGGTGACAGAGGACTGGAACAGGCTGCTCAGGGGAGTTGTGGAGCCTCCTTCGCTGGAGACATTTATGACCCGCCTGGATGTGTTCCTGTGTGACTTGGTTTAGGGGATCCTGCTGCGGTAAGGGAATTGATATTTCAAGGTCACTTCCAATCCCTAATGATTCCATGATACATTGAAAAAAAGAGAAGTTTGTTTAAGCACACTTATTTGGGATATCATTGCATCCAGGTTTGAGTTGGTATGTGTTAGACGATCTGAGTTGGGTTTCTTAAAGCCCTTTCAACTCAGGAACCAGCAGCTCCAGAGCTGTGTTATCCAAAGTTCCAGTTTTCGTTCATGGTAGTTCAGCAAAAAGATTTTCCTTAGAAAAAGAGCCTGCCTGCTGAGAGAAAGTGAAAAGCTCCCTTAGGAAAAGCTCTAGCTACCTTAATCAGTCTTTTAGTGAGATCTTGGCAGCAATGACTAAACAGTCACATAAAAGAAGAGGATATAATAGTCTGTCTGTGTCTTCACAAATAATTACTCAGGGGAAGATATTTCCAGGAGCTGAAACTGCAGTTAATTATGCTTGTTTCTTATTCTTGCTTGTCTTCTGGCAACAGCCAAATCCATAAGAATTTACCAGAATGTATCTGCCCAATGTGCTCGTTTATTTTGCTAAAACCAGATGATAACAGGAACATGAGAAGTTGTTTCTTGGTCCAGAAACTTCATCTTTGAAAAACAGCTTAATATGAGGTTGTTTTCTGGTAGAATATCCTTCCTTTTCAAGGAGTGGAGAAATTGATAGCTCAGTACTGGTGTAACTGTAGCTGAAGAAACTGAACTTTGTTAGCGTTAGGCATGAGTAGCTTCAGCTGGCAGAGCTCTGCGACATGAGGATGGAGCACTCAGCCACTTAAATTTAGAGTTCTCCACCTTGCGTCATGTAACGATGCCGATGTGTACGGTAGGAAGAAAGAGTATAGGACAGAATTCTGTATGAGAGCCCGTAGTAAGAGTTAGGGCTGTGTTTTTGTTCACAAACACTGTGCATCTCCACAGTTTCCCTCCAGAATTAAGAATTATGTGTAACGAAGGGCTAACATATGTTTGAACCCTGCTGTGTGCGTCGTAGAACACTTGCCAATTGCCGCTACTGTGTCTGAGTAGAGGAGAAAAGCTTAATTTGATGTCATCTGCCTTTAGGTTGTTACAGGTGGTCGTGGCAAGAAAAAGTCTGCCTTTTGAATCCAAGTATCAGTCTGGGAATGTTGTTCTAGTGGAGTGTTTGACTAATAGGAATTAAAGGACAGTTGCCCATTATAGCTGTTCTGATCTTGGAAGTAGGTTAGGACATCTCTGCAGGAGTTAATCACCCAAAAAGATGAATCTTTGTGCATGTTTGAATTGCAGCAGTCTGGACTACTCTCTCTTCTTGACTTGATGTCACTTTTATACTCATCACAGAAGCCTGTAGATTAATCATCGGTTTTACTTGTGACAGTAGCGTAGACATTTTGAATGTCAGGAAGTACAAGATATGTTAATAAAGATTCTTAAAATGCCTTAGTAAAGTGGGTTGAGATGCAGGCTGGCATGCCTGGTACAGAGGTAACTGAGAAAATGGATGCGTTTCGCAGAGAAGAGCTTATTTGTTTTGTTTTACTTATTTGAGGTATTTATTTGAGCTGAGAAGTAAGTGGTTTGTGTTTAAAGATCGTTATGTTAATATACAGTTTGGCCCCAAATGTTCAAGCACGTGCTGTATTCTTCTCGAGCCAGAATCACTGCATTCATAAAAGATGGGGCATTTAGTCATTCTAGTGGGTTTCATTGTTAATTTTTTTAACAGTAATATGTGTCACTTTCTTTCCTTTTTCAAATAAATATGGACTAAACAGTTTCCTGCACATATTGGGGAACAGTAGTTGGAGGTTGTTGACAAGAAGTATTACCTGGTTGTTAGTTCACATTAGAAAAACAAGAATTTATCTTCTTTTCTGTTGTCTCGCAGCCTTCTTTCTTCAATAACGTATTCTCCAAAGTCAGAACGTAAAACTCCTGAGCCTTTAGTACCAGCAGACAGTGATAATGAGAAGGGGGAAAAGAATGGGAAGAAAGTCTGCTTCAGTGTGACAGGTGATGAACAAGAAGATTCTGGTCATGATACCATCAGCAACAGGGATTCTTACAGGTAACTTTACTAATAAGATTTTGGTGTCAACTGAGTCATACCTGTGGGTTTGTAGACTGTCAGGTGGCTGTCAAGATTATCAGAATGTGATGACTGACATTAATAACTAGCATCAAGATCTGTAAAAGCAACTTTTCTATGCATACAGATTAGTAATTAGATTTTTCATAAGATATCACAGCCAGAGCTACTGAGAGGTCTTATAATAACCAGAAATATTTTGTGTTCCCCAACAACAACCTAAATATCTTCCACCGAGTGCAAGGTGTCAGAGCCACTGCTTATTTATTTAAAGCAAAAAACCCACCCTGTCTGTCAACGTACATTGCTCAGCTTCTCTAAATATCATAGCACCATCTCATCTCTAGAATTCATAATGTATCACCTTTGCTGTGAATGAAAAGATGAAGGATTTTGAAAAGGAAGAATTATGGCAAGCCTAGGTCTTACACATTATCTTCTGTTGCTTAGAGAGAGCTGATTAACTACACAATATAAAATCTAAATTAAAATTTTAGCTGCAAGTAAGATGAGGGTTCATTATTTGTTCATTGTTGTGGCTCATAATTACGCTCAGAAAGTAGCATCTCAGTAGGGTCATCGTTTGTCTGCACAGCGCTTGCTGCTGTGATCTGGTTCGTAAGCTAATATTTGATTACTGCAGCGTGGTAAGAACTCTGTCAGAGCAGAAGCAGGAACATACGTGTATGTTTGAACGCAAATAGTCGTAGAGATAATTAAGTCCATCCTTTCCTAACTGTACTGAACACACAAACCCAGGCTGTTCCCACTGCAGCTCATTCAGGGGTTTCTGCTTGCCCGTGATGTATCACGTTGATGTCACAGGAGCTGCGCCAGTGGCCTGTACTTGCTCCAGCTGGCAAGTTGCTCAGTTGGCGCAGGATTTGTATGTGGGGAAGGAAGGTGTGACTTAGGACATGGGTGTCTTTGTTTTAAGTATTTATTTATTCTGATTCCAGTCGTTTATAGTCCATTCTTACTGTTTAGGAATGATAAAATCTGGAGTCCCATATGCAGAATAAATCTGACTTCAGAACAATTGTTGGAGTGAGACTGGAATTTTTTGTTTCTTGAGTAATTATGTTAGGCAATACTTAAGATCTCCAGATCCTGCAGTGCCACTGTGGTTATTATTAGAACTGGAAGGCTCATTTCAGCCATTAGAATGCTCCCATTGTGTGCTGCAGGGTCTCGTTCCAAACCTCACAATACAATGCAATAAAAATGCAGAGTGATATAGCTAATGCTTCTAATCTTATTTTCCTGTGCTTTATTTTCTCATGCTTTGCACAATCTAGTTTTAAACAACCTTCATTTTCCCTTTGGAGACTTCACTAAGTGAATAGAGTTAGTTAGAAAATATCTCTTAATAGTCAGCCAGAAATTCTCATTATTCTTTGGGACTCTTCGCTCTCTGTTAGGGATGTGTTGTTACCGATGACTTTTCATCAGCGTAACAGGTACGACTGTAATTGCTTCATGTAATCGTTTTCCGTACTCACCTGTCTGGCCAGAGGTCCAAAACACGCGCCTTATGCGGGAGATGTGAGCCAGTACGCCAACGCTAGTGAAAGAGCACTTCTGATTTCACAAGAAGACCCGAGTAGGCAGCGCCTGGGTTTGTGCGTCGTTGCCACAGTGCACAGAAAATAAAGTGTCTACATCTTGGTGAATGGCTGCACCCAGTCCAGCAGCCAAAAACCAGACTGTACATGTACACATCCTTTAGGTGCATACACTCCTTCATGATCTTCTGTTCACATGTTTTGTTAAGATTCCCTCTGCTGGTTAATTATGTCAGCATTTCCTCCGCTGAAGTCTTCATGGGGCTGGTTAGCTCTGAAGACTTTTATTTTTTAGTACTAATGTCGATGTTCTCCTCTGCCTATGCTGCAGAAGCAGGTGTGTTCTCATCTGTTGTCTGTAAAGGACAATTTACTTTTCTCTCAAAAGAGGAGAAAAAAAATTGCATTTTAATCCTCCTGTCTCCTTACTGGACCAATGTGAATGATGTGAAATCAAGGCAGTAAATGACTTCACATCTCTAACAAAACGAACAGCACCACGAGATGGGACCAGGTGTATTTTGTCTGGCAGGGAAAAGTAATTTGTAGTTTAAGTTTTGGTGCTACTCCAAGAGATCAGATCTCTTCAAAACCCATTATGGACTCTGCTTTGCAGGTCATAAGCCAACGTATTGCATCATTTGTGTTAGGTCTGGGCTAGGGGTGCAGAATTTGAGTGTGGAGTTTTTGCTAAAGCATTTGTGTAACACAGGTTGGCTGTTTTGCATCGCAAGTGTGTATTATCATTCTGCAAGTACTCGCTCACGTGCAAGGCGAAGGGGTGCAGCTGAGTAATCTATTTTGGGAATCTGGCCCTCTGGTTCCCACCAGGATTTTAAATTAAATGATACCCTGAGCATAAGGATCTTTATGTTGAATTGTACAGACTGTGTCTCCATTAAATTTAGAAGGGGGAAAGAAAAAGGACTTGTGTAACTTTGATGTTAAAGGACATGAGTTTATTTCTCTTTCTGGTTTTTGTTTTTTCTCAAGCGATTGCAACAGCAACAGGAACTCCATCGCCTCGTTCACCAGCATCTGTAGCAGTCAGTGCAGTTCTTATTTTCACAGTGATGAAATGGATTCAGGTATGTTCAGAACAGTTGGCTATCGGTCTGTTACCTCTTCCTTTTACTTGGTTTTATTCTTCTTATTTGCCTGGTGGTTTTGTTGGGTTTGTTTCAAAAATGGGTTGTTCAGCCTGAAGAAGACTCCAGTGAGAGGACATTGCAGCCTTTCTGTATTGAAAAGGGGGCTTACAGGAAAGATGGAGAGTGAATTAGTTAGAGCTCTTAGAGTCACTGTGCTTTACCACTTCCATGCCTTGACCTTGACAGTGTGTGATGTTGCACAGGGTAAAGAGCGTTTTGGGAGAGTGTGGGATGCTCTTGCAGCCTGTGTCAGCACCCAGCCAGCAGAGCTGTGTTTGTAGGAAGGAATGTAAGATGACATAGAAGCACATTCTTGTTTATGCCGTGGCGAGTTGAAATAAATGCAGCTGCTAATAAGAGTGAGATTAAATTTAACTGCATAGAGGACAAGGTCATGCACTTAGGGACTGCTAAAAAAATATTTGCTGTAAGCTGGCAGTTCATCATTTTGATGTGATTTAGGAAAGGAAAGGACTGGGCATACCAGTCGCATGTGATCTACCGCTGAGCTTTGGCTATAGAGAAGGCATATTTTTTGCTGTTTATACCAGGAGAGATATTTTGAGTTGGGACAGGGCAGTGTTAATGACACTTTGCAAGTTATCTGAGGTACCTTGTGAATAATGAGGTTCTAGGTAGCTACTTTCCAGAAATGATGCTTACAGAGCTGCACAGACAAAGCAACACAAGACAGAGAAATGTTAATAAAGGAGGAGACCCAGGACCTGTATCTTCAAGTCAAGATATAGATGAACTGTGAAGCATCAATCTGAGGTACCTGCTGAGGTCCCTAAACCAGTGTGTCTGTGCTAGTCAAGTGAGTTGATAAATACTGCTGCTCTGTGAAACATCCTCTCCTGATGATTTAATTTTCTCTCAGTTCCAAAGCTAACCTAGTTAACACTAGATCAGGGCTCTTTGGCACTGTGATCCATCTGTTGCAATTAAGATCCTGTGAAGGGCTATAACTACTGGCTGTAAGGACAGCTAAAGGAGGTAAAAAAAATCCAGGAGAGAAAAGTGCTATTTAAGTGGTTCACTGACATAAGAAAAATGAGCCTAGATTGACCATGAATAAATTTGGATTATAAATTACCAAGTGGACACTTCTTATCTGTCACTGTAACAGCAAGGAGGAAAAACAACTTTAAGCTCAATTTTTCATAGCTTTTGGGAGAGTTCAGTTTGCACCACCCCTTGTCTGAGAGCGCAAGCGACCGGGGGTTGTGACCTAAGAGTGTCCTTCTTTGTGCTCTTAGGAAATGATGTGGTATGTGCTACTAAAATCTGCCGATCAAATACAGCATTTGGATGCTGTTTTCTTACTGAAGTACTAAACAACGAATTAGTAGGAACATTGACTGTGAGTTGTCAATTGTAGAGTCCCTGTGAAAATTCCATGGTGAATGCACGTGGTCTGCTACCTTAAGTTCACCCTATGTAGCCATTTAGGATGTTCTCCAGCACAGAAGAATCATGTGTTCAGGTCACAGTGTGGTTGAGGTTTGGAGTGACAGGTTGTCCAGGAACATGTCCACTTTGGTCTTCAATATTTTGTATTATCAAGTGACTATTAAAGGAGAAATATGTAGGGAGAGTAGTTACAGTGATCGTGAAAGCTGAAGCGTTGGTCTGCGTGCCAAACAGATTATCTAAGCTACAGAGATTTTGGAAAATATGCTGAAACTTGTAAACAATTTTTCATTTTAATATATTTTTCAGGCGATGAGCTGCCCATAAGTGTTCGAATCTCCCACGATAAACAGGACAAGCTCCATAGCTGTTTGGAGCATCTTTTTGGTCAAGTATGAGATTATTTTTCTTGAGTCTGGTACTGATGCCAATGTTTGAGCTAAGATTTCTTTAGCAAATACCTCTTTTTCTTTTTGCTTTGGCTTTCCACTGTTTACTGGGATGGTATGTATTTACTTATTCTCCTTCAGTTTCCTGTAAATAGTTCAAAACTCTGATTTAAACACAGCCTTAGATTTAGTCTGATGTTTACTTTAGAGCCATTAGGTAAGAAAGAATCCCAAGCTCCTGTTCTGTAGTCCATATATCTTAAAGTGCTTCTAATCGTTGCTGTAAACCCAACCTTTCTCACAGAACCTTGATCCCAACAGGTCGATTCAATTGTCAGTCTTCTGAAAGGACCAGCTGTGATGAGAGCCTTTGAGCAGACAAAATACTTCACACCAGGGCGAGGCCTCCAAGGTAACATGAAATACTGTCTGAGAATCAAGAGGCAGCTGGAGGGGTTTGTGGATGTGGCTACCTGCTCCTTAGGCGGGCTGTTAAAGAACTTATCTTGCTTAGTCTTGGCAAAGCTGCAGTAACTAGTTGTCAGAGTTCTGAAGTACACTGTATTTTATTATTAATCCCAGATTTTTGTAATTTTTTTGTAGAAGTTATTTGTGAAGTTGATTTACAAACAGGTTGCAAATGTGACTGTGTAGTCGCAGTAACATCCACGCCAAGTGTGTGCTCGTATCAGTACTACTGGTTGTCTAAAAGCCGTGCTGTGTGTCATCTCAGATACCCTGCCGACACTCCCGTGGCTGCTGAAGTCAGCGTATCTATGTGTGTGTGTCTGGTGATAGCCACAAGATTGGGATGAAAATGCGGAGGACTTCTTTCAGTGAATTGAGTTCAGAAAATAGAGCAGCTCACTGACAGACAGAATGATGTATTCATCCAGATAATAGGGTTTGTTTCCTGCATATGGCTCTTGGCAAACAAGGCTAATTTCAGATGGTCAGAGGGTGGATCTTTTGGCTTTCATAAATCACAAAACTCGTGCTGAAGGCAACAGAGCGTAATTACAGTACCCCGTACTGCTCTTACAAAGCCTGAAGTGCTTCCCCCTCGCTGACTTTGCAGGAAGCACAGAACCTCCTCTTTTTCTTTCTTTGGGTTGGTTTGTTTGTTTCCTGTTTTGGGCCCGGGATAACGGGGAATGGACATCTGGAGCGTCTTGGCACCCCGATGTTTCTGTGTTTCAGGTTGAGTACCTCACGCCACAAAATGTTCTGATTTCAGTGCTGCTCCTTAGACCAAGCAGGGAGCTTAGATGGTGTCAGACCTGTCACCCTGTCTTCATCTAGAGTTAAATGATTTGACAACCCCCTGAGCTGTGAAAACATTTAGGAAGCACTAATATCTTACTGTTGTTTTCTTAGGAGTTTTAAATAGAGAAGTATAGTTTTTGTCCTTGCTTAGAGTTTCAGCAGGAAATGGAACCGAAGCTTAACTGTCCAAAGAGGCTACGACTTCACATCAAGCAAGACCCTTGGAACCTCCCTAGCAGCGTCCGGAGTCTTGCCCAGAATATCAGAAAATTTGTTGAAGGTTAGTAAGAACAACCTGGCCAACAATAAACTCTTCATTGATGAGAGAGAGCCTTGGGAAAAAAGGGGAAATGAAGACCTGCTTCATGGTGCTGCCCTGCACGGCAGGGCTAATTTCCGTGGTGTTTTGTCCCATTAAGAAACTGCTAAATTTCATATCCCTGGAAAAGAACTTAAGGTAAACCTCCCAAACCCAACTGGCCAAACCAAACAAATTCCCCCTTCTCTGACTTTGGTATTTCTTATTTCACATGCAGTCATGTTTTCAGACCCTGAGTTAGGTAATTATAAAAATAACCATGCAAATACCTCCCACCAGTGGGTTGACTCTCCAGTGCTAAGAATACAAGTTTCAGTTTAAAGACGGCTGTCGCTGAGTGAAAAATGACTAAATATTTTGGGATCCGCTTTTCTGCAGGTCTATATTCAGCATAAACCAAATTATACTCAAATATTAATCACGGTTCCTTTCACAGTTCAGTTGGGATGGAAATGTGTCAACAGTCCTACATCACCCCCTTCTGAAGCCAGCCTAACGAACCATTGTCACATAACTTGTTTGCCCCTAAGTAGCACTGATAGGTTTAACCCATTGGAACATCAATACCAAGCTGTATTCAAGGTGCCAAGCTATCACGCTGTAAGTTTGCTCTGGAAGACAGAAGACTAAGGCAAATGTCCATTGCCAGGCAATTTTATCACAGAATCATCATGGCTGGAAAGGACCTCCAGGGTCATCGAGTCCAACCTTTATCCTATTATCTAGACCATATCCCTAAGCGCTGCGTCCACTCGCTCCTTAAACACCTCCAGGGATGGTGACACCACCACCACCTCCCTGGGCTGAGAAGAACTGCTAATCATTTTGTGTGTTTTGATGTTTGTTCTTGGGATCCCGTGGCCACGATTTCAGATGCATAGACACTGCCAGTTCTTCTACTGGTTTGTGTAGGTATAAATCAGGGCTTGGAGTTAAGCTGGTAGAAAATGACAAAATGCAAATGGATAATTTATGTTGGTGTAAACATTTTTAACCATGACCTCAAATGTTTTCTTTTTGCTTTAAGAGGTGAAGGCACGAATACTCCTGGCACTTCTTGAGTATACAGGTAATACGTCTTGTTTTGGGAGTGGGGGAAGTAAATGTGGGTGGTTTGAGATGTCTCTTGCTTTTGCACGGAGCGCTGTGTTTAGAGAAAGGAGGAAAAATCTCAGATATGATAACCTGATAATCAACAACTTTACCCTGTGTTTACAGTGGGGCTTCCCAAAGAACACAGCATTCCAGAGACACTCCTGACAAACACTGCACTTCTTCAATGCAAAATACCTTCTCTAGTCATTTACTTAAGATGTTGGCAGATGAAGTTGTTACTGAATCACTGAGCTTGTGCCCAGCACTTCTGATGTCTGTTGCCTTTTGGGATTTGTCCTATTTGCTGTCTGTTTTATTTTCATTCCCGTCTATTTCCAGACTTACTGGACTATTCTAACCCATACCTTTCCTTTTATTTTTTTTAATTATCTTTTTTTAGACTATTTTTTGAAGTCCTTCCTTTGTGCAAAAGCAGTGAGTCACAGTGCAGAAGCAGTAGTGATTACACCATTTATGGAAAACATTGCTGATAGTAAAGGAGTGGCCAATGTTATCAGTAGTCAAAGAAAAGATTGAAGATGGCCTCAGAATGAAAAGTGACAGAAATTAGTTACTTTGAGAAATAACTGTAGTCCAAGCAAAGCATGTTTTTAAAGTCAGCTGCAATTTAGTCAGCATTAATTTTCCCTTATGAGGAAAGGCTGAGGGAGCTGGGTTTCTTAAACTCGGAGGAGACTGAGGGGTGACATGGTCGGGGTGACATGGTCAGGGTGACAGAGCACTGGAAGGGGCTTGTGGAGTCTCCTTCTCTGGAGGCGTTTAAAAGCCACCTGGATGTGTTCCCGTGTGACTTGCTCTAGGTGATCCTGCTGTGGCAGGGGGATTGGACTAGATGATCTTTCGAGGTCCCTTCCAATCCCT
>JAOXOE010033131.1:0-10447 GCA_028565055.1 Phoeniculus purpureus
AGACAGGGAGGTCCCAATGGACTGGAAGGTGGCAAATGTAAACCCCCATCTACATGAAGGGCACAAAGCAGCATCCAGGAACCTATAGACCTATCAGTCTGACCTCGGTACCAGAGAAGGTCCTGGAACACATCATCTCAAGTGCCATCACACTTCACATACAGGACAACCAGGGGATGAGGCCCAGTCAACATGGGTTTGCTAAAGGCAGGTCTTGCCCGACAATCCCCTTCTATGACAGGATGACCTGACTATTGGACAAGGGAAAGTCTGTGGGTATTGTTTACCTGGACTTTTGAGAAGTCTTTGACTTGATAAACTGGCTGCTTATGGCTTGGATGAGCGCACAATCTGCTGGATAAAACACTGGTTGAACGGACGGGTCCAAAGAGTGGTGGTTAATGGAGTTAAATCCATCTGGTGGCCTGTCACAAGTGGTGTGCCTCAGGAAATTCTAAGGTAAGTGTGGTGGGCTCAAGACCACAAATAAAAATAAAGGAAACAAAGCAGTTAGGTCTCAATGAGATCTCAGATAGAATTTGCCAGACAATGGATAGCTTAGGGAAAATGGAAAAGGTTTTATTAACTCTATGACTGTATACAGAAAGAAGAAAAAAATAAATTAAGCAAGTTAGTGCACACAAACTATAAACTCCATCAAGAATACCATCACACATTCTGAGAAAAAGACAACAGGAGATTACTATCCTATCAGTGCTTGGGTTTTTTACATTAGAGACCTGGGGACAGACCATGTCAGTCAGAGAGCCATACCACCACCCTTTCTTCTATTCATTCAGAAACACCCTCCAGGCCCTCATGTGTCACGACTCTTGTCTGCAGATGCTGAACCTTCAGTCGTCCAGACCGGCAAACTCTTCAATTCTTCAGCATAGCTTCTCCAGCAAAACTCTGACCGGACAGGTCTGAATCCTCAGCACCTGAAACTGCATTCCTCAATGCAGGAGACATGCTTTCAAAAAGAACCCAGTCTCTCTCTCTCTTCCTTGCCCAAGGTCTAAGGATTCTCGAGTCCTTCTGCTTCCTTCAGGACAGATAGTTCAGCTAAGCATGAAGGACTCTCAGATGCGTCTCCTAAGACTTCTCTCCCTAATACTCCCCAGCTTTTCTCAGTGGCAGAAACGGCAAGCAGTCTCTCTGTCTGCTGATCAGTGCCTCAAAGATGGCAGTGACCAGCCACAGGGCCCTGGCCACGTGCAGAGCTCAAGATGGCAACCAACCACGTGGCTGGCGTCAGCAGGGCCCCCCACCCACCATGCTGCAAAATGTGACCAAGAGGGTTCCATTACCCTCATGTCTCTCTCTTTTTCCTCCTGCCTCAGCTACAGGGAAAAGGGGAGTATTCTTCATCTCACCACAGGTCGCTGGATGTTGCCCCATGAGAGGTGAAAGATCAGCTCTAAATTCTTGCTTCTCTGTTCCACAGTGCCAGCTCGGACCTGGGCTGGGTCAGAGCCAGGACTGGGCCAGAGCCAGGACCAGTCCAGGTAAAGCCAGGCCAGAAATAGCCATGACATCTCTTCCATCCCATCTTCCTCCCACCTACCGAAAAGCGGGTTGGGGGATGGGGAGCAGAGCTAAAGCTATGTGCCAGTGTGCTGGGGCAAAGCCCCCAGTGAAAGAGGCAGGGCTAAAACGTAAGACTTCCTTTACAGTGTCCCACCCATCTCCATCTCCCCCATGACAGGAGACTGGGAGAGTCCTCTTAAAGAAAAATGCACCTTTTTCTTCATGAAAGCACAAATCTATACATTTAAAAATTTTGGTAATTTTCAAACTGCAACACTAAGGTAGATGGTTGGACTCGATGATCCCAGGGGTCTTTTCCAGCCAGAGTGATTCTGTGATTGTGATTCTGTAACAAGGTTTCAAGGGGTCTGAGAAATAAGCTTTATGTGAAATGACTGAGGGAGCTGAGAATTTTTAATCTGAAGAAAAGGAGGCTGAGAGGAGACTTTATTGCTGTCTATGAATGCCTGAAAAGAGGTTGTGGACAAATGTGTGTCGGTCTCAAGTAACGAGTGATAGAACAAGATGAAACGTTCTCAAATTGTGTTAGGGGAAATTTAGATTGAAATTAGGAAAAACTTATTTATTGAAAGCATTGTCAGGCATTGACACAGGCTGCCTAGGGAGATAGTTGAATTGCCATCATCTTTTAAACATCATCTGTTTAAAAGTAGTGTAGGTGTGGAACTTTGGGACATGGATTTGTGATCAACTTAGTACAGTTAGGTTAATGGTTGGTTCTGATTATTTTGACAGTCTTTTCCAACCTAAATGATTCTATGATTCTGTGAAAATAATCACTAACCACCTCTCATGGGTAGACTGATGTCCAGCTAGTGCTTCAATCAAAGAAGGCTAACCACCCTAAAGACCCCTCTTTACCATTTAATTCCTCAGCATCGTCTAACGGAATATTTCCTTTTGTCAACCCTTGAGTCATGTCTCTGCCCAGTCCATTTCACCTCTCCCTATGTCTTTACTCATGGGACAGATTGAGAAACAGAGAAGGCCTTGATGCAAACATTGCCAGTAAAGACTATTAAGGCATTATTAGTACTGGTTTCATAAAAAATCTAAAACACATCATCATATGAGCTGTTATGAAGATAATTAATTCTATTCTAGCCAGGCCTACAACACTGAACATTGATATATTAATTCCTCTAGTTGGTCCTAGATGTTGATAAAAGGGTGGTATTTTTTGAGCAGAAGAAATACGAGCACTGTCTGAAACTTTTCTGATCTTAGAAAAAACACAACAGACTCAAAATTCGTACGTTGTACAGAAGCAGCTATTTAATAATACATACGTTCTCTTTCTTACTGGTTAAATTTACAGAAATTTCATGACACTGTATAGCAGTTTAGTCAGTTTGAGTTAGGAGTACCAGCTGTGTTCCCTCCCAAACTCTTTGCACCCCCAACCTGCTCATTGTGGGTGTAGAATGTGAAAAAATAAAATCTGGTCATGAACTGTTCAGCAACAGCCAAAATTTCACGGTGTTATTAGTGTGTTTTCAGTCACAAAACCAAACCTCAGCATTTTTCAGGCTGCTATGAAGAAAATTAACCCTGTCATAGCCAGATGCAGTACAGTGTTGAAGAAAAATCTTAGAATTAAATGTCTATATTTTTTTATAATAGTGTAATGTACTTGAGACTCCATAATCATATCAAAGTGTCCTTGACATTTACATTCCTCTGAAATAGGATTAGGTTTGCTAGTTCTGCTATAAAAATCATTGCAATGAGTTGCTCTTAGCAACTGTAAGTTTTGTAGATCTTTATCTCAACAGGTAGTACAAAGAAAGAAAAGTCAGTACCATGAAGCTACAGCTGCATGACTAGTGAAGGCCATCACCAAACTGAAGTTATACCCCTGAAACTACTTTCTTTCTACAGTACTTCTTGCTGTTCCTTTCACATTACAACAAATATAAACTGCATCAAAAATCATTCAGTCCTAAATTCTTCTCAAATTAAAAATGTAGGAAGGGTATATTAATTGAAATTTGATAATGTAGTTCTCATCATTTCATGTCCTTTGTTCATTCCCTGCTAGGATACATCTCTTATATTATGCAGGTTTCTCTCTTTATGGTGAGAAGCAACATCCTGAGTTTTTTCACTAGGTAGTATTCATATTAGGATAAAAGTTTTGTGTCATCAGGTCTAAAATGGAAACATCAGGTGTTATGACAATGCATTTTCTTTTTCCTAGTTAATAAAAAGATTTCTATTATAAAGACCTTGTGTGACTTAGAAATAGTTGTTTTTGATAAAACTATGCAGAAAATAGTCTTTATAAAAGAAAAATAATTAAATCATATCATTGAACATATGTTTATTTTCAGATACTCTAGTTTAGGTGGCACTTGTACTGTCAGCCTTAGACAATTTCTTATGGCAAATACTTGCAGTTATGTGAACACAACAAACTATTTCAATCAATTATTTAACCACTAATGATGAAGAGGTAGGTACAAGATTAAACTCACACAGAGAACTAATTTCAGGTTGAAAAGCTTATCCAGAAACTAACAGTTGGCATGCACAAACATAGGTCTAATTCTAGGTATTCATTTCAAAATTACTGCATAATTGTATACAACAAAGAAATTGTAGAATTTTAAGAGGGGTCACAGTCTTGATCCAAGTAAATCCAGGGGTGCTTTCATGAGCAAGAGGCTATAATTTGCATAATTTTAAACCAGTAACTCACGACTGAACACAGCTGCATCAAGGAGCTCACATTTGAAAAGAATGTTTTGAACAGTGTAAATCTTTGCAAGCCTGCATAATATGAAAATCAAAAGCATTTTTATTACTTTATATTCACAGTATGATTAAATAATACCCAGACCTGAATATTAATAATACATGACAAATTCTAGAGCTGTATGTTTTTCTTCTTTGAAGTATGTTTATATATACTTTCTCTCTATAGTACCAATGAAATCCTTAATTTTCTCAGTATATAACATATTCTTTTAACATCTGAAAAAGAAGTATTTCAGATGTTAGATTTTTGTTATTGCATCTTTTCCTCTTTATTTTGGCATCAGTGCTCATGAAAGGTTACTGTCATGTATTGTTTGCAAATAAAGGTAAAGGGCAAAGGCAGCTAGCAGCTGCAGCTCTCCAGAATAGTTCTGTTTATTGGCATATGCTGACAGTAAAATTCAGAACGTAGTGTATGCTGGTTTGTAGCTTTGCCACAAGTGAGAAACAAACTTTCAGATACTAGTCACAAATTTTGAAAAATTAAATTGAATAATCAGTTTGAAAGCAGAAAATTCATGGAACAAATCCAATGCACTTGCAAAAGCTTTTAATATTACACTAATACACAATCAAGTAATTTTTTAGTAATTGTTGTATGATCCATGTGAAGGAAACAGATATATTGGGCAATATTGATTTGATGGGTTTTTTTAATAACCACTGCAGAGGTGAAAAAGTTGGACCAACTATTAATTGACAGGATTTTGCATGAGTTTTAAGTGCTGTAATAACAACAATATGCCATTACTTATTACACTAGTACAGCATTTTTGTTCAATTTTAACTCTACATTTCAGTGGAATCTCTATTTGTACGATGTCCCTTGTTCACACAGAAAAGAAAGAGTTCAAACTGAATCCTGTCATTAAAAAAATCCCTTAACTTGGAAAAACTATCAAAACAACCCTTGTTTTGATTCCTATTATAGTCCCATTATTTCTGCATATTTTTTCCTAGTCTTTTTTGAGCTGTTTCCTTCCAAAAGAACACTAGTGTTTTTGAACACCATATCTGTTCAGGAGATGAGCTTAAAAAAAATTGGAATCAGATTCTAAAAGGCAAAATTTTTGGCTATCAGCAAAGAAGAGAGAGCTTTTGTTAAACATGTCTCCACTAAGGAATCTGTAATAGCCCTTGCAGATGGATCTATGAATTATCTAGTTATGAATCAAACGGTAATTTTTCTGTAGGCTTGTTATCGCCATCGGACTTCAAATGTGTATTACATTGAAAAAAATTTATTCCAAACCCTGGTTTTCGGATACAATATGTTTTATCACCACAAGTGAAGTGTCAGTAATACAAGATAGGCAGCCAATTGCACGAGATATGGATGGATGCTGTAGTGATCAGTTGCTGCAGAAGAAACTAACATAGCTGCAGAAAAATGGAAAAGTCAAACAGATAGACCAACAATGTAAACAAAATCCCTCTCAACAGTTGGCCAAAATGGTAAAGTCTCAGACAAATTCTAAACAGGCAACAACTGGCAAGACTCTCCTGTGACTTAGGAGTCAGGAAAAAGGGACAAAGGAGAATGGGCTCGATCTAAGGAAAAAAACACATTTAATTCAAACAGCAGAAAAACTCCACTACCAAAACACAGAGAGCAATCACATAATTCTTACGTGGGTGGGCTAAACTTGGTTATCTCACCTCTCTCAGGGTGAAAACCTCTGAGCAGTCATTTCACTGTAGCAATGTGGCACCCTCCCCCTCAGATGGAGACAAATCCTCCATGACCTTTCTCCAGTTAGTGTGGGAGTTTTCCATGTGGGAGTCTTCTCTTCTGCTGGTCTCTGGGCTTTCCACAAGCTCACTTTCTCCTCCGTCTCCATAGTCCCAGATTGAAATGGCTGTCACAATGTGCTCAGCCTAATGACCACAAAATTTCTCCTAAACCAAAAGGCCCTAAAACCAACAAAAAACAGGAAACTTGACCTACAGGTTTTTTTCCCTCTCTAAAATATATTTATTCACAAAGGCATATAGTGGTTCAAACTTCCAAATTCAGACGAGTAACTAGAGCTGGGGGGAATGTTTCTCTCTTTAAAACTTCTTAATAACAGCTACTGCTAGCAACCTGTCCACCAGGGTAAGACCCTACAGGAACAATCTACAACAATTCCAAACATTAAAAAACAATTAAAAAATCCTGCTAACAGTGCTTTTATCTCTCATTTGGTACAAAAACTCTGGTGTCAATGAGATATAGCAGAACTGTACATTTGAAAACATCTATATATAATGCCTTTTGCATATATGCACATATGAATTTTATTCATCATATCTATAATATTAACAATATATTTTACTGAAATAAAATCCAAGACACCAATTTAATAAAAACCAAAATAATAACACACAGTTAGCCAGAGACTGAAAACAGATTTTCATTTTACCTAATGCTGATTTTGTAGTAAGTGAATTTTCCAAAACAGGGGAAGGCATGCAGCCTAAAGACTCATCTTTTCCCCTCAGAAAACAAGTATTTTAATTAAATATGAGTTTTGGCTAGACGTTTACATTTTTTTTCATATATGAATTTCACTAGTAATTTTAAAATATTTTTTAGTAAAAATATATTTGCATAACTAAAAAGAATAAAATTATTTTTGGAAATGTAGAGAGGAGCCATCAATTAGCAAGTTAAAGCAAACTTTCTCACTGATGAAAAGAAAATCAGGACATTATATTTTTTAAATATCTTAATTTTCTCTCCCTCCATCTTTTTGATCTTTTTGCTTGTTTTTTTTTCCTTTTTTCCCTGACATTTACCCAGAATCACATAAAATTTTCAGAGCTGAAGGGACCCTTGAAGATCATCTAACCCCAATGAAATCATGCCTGCCTAAAGTACATTGCACAGGACTGCATCCAGGTGGGTTTTGAATGTTTTCAGATAAGGAGACTTCACAACATCTCCAGGCAACTTTTTCCCTGGGCTGTATGACTTGCACCGTAAAGAAGTTCTTCTATATTTGTACATGAAACATCTTGTGGTCCAGGCTGTGCCCATTGCTCCTTGTACTGTTACTGGGCACAGCTGAAAACAGTCTGGCACCATCTTCACTACAGCCACCCTTTCAGGTATTTATATGAACGGATCAGCTCTCATCTCACTTTCCTCGAGGCTGCATAGACCATTTCAAGCCCCCAGTTACCTTTGTTGCCCTCCACTAGACTCTTTTGTTGCCCTCCACTGGACTCTCTCCAGTAGTCCCGTGCCTCTCTTGAATTGGGGAGACCAGAGATGGACACAGTAATGCAGATGTGACCTCTTCAGGGCAGAGTAGAGGATGAGGATGACCTCTCTGGACCTAAAGGCCACATACTTCTTAATAAATCCTAAAACACTATTGATCTTAGCAATAAGGGCATACTGTCAGCTCATGGCCATCTTACTGTCCACCAGCACTCAAAGATCCTTTTCTTCAAGGCTACTCTCCAAGAGGTCTATCCCCAAGCTGTACTGCAGGAACCTGCATCTGCTTCTGTTGAACTTCATTAGATTTCTCTTCGGCCAACTCTGCAGCCTATCCAGGTCATGATGGATGGAAGCACAGCCCTCTGATGTGTCACCCAGTACTCCCACCATTGTATTATCAGCAAACTGACTGAGGATACACTCAGTCCCCTCACCCAGGTAGATGGTGACCCAGTGTTCCTCAGGCAAGACTGGTGCTTGCAAGGTCTCCAACTCAACTATACACTGCCAATAGAAACACTCTGAGCTGCGTGACTATAAGCTCTTGACCCACCTCACTGTTCACTGCATGAGCTTCCTAATGAGGATGTTTTATGGGAAAAGGTGTCAATGTAGACAATATCTACTGCACTGTCTTCATCTACCCAGCAAGATATGACATCATAAAAAGCTATCAGATCAGTCAATCATGATTTCCTCTTGGTGAATCCATGCTGACTACTCCAAATAACCTTTTTCTTTTCCAGATGTTTGAAGATGGCAGGAAAAAGTATTTGTTCCATTGTCTTTCCAGGATTGGATGTGAGGCTAACTGACCTGTAATTTTCTGGGTCATCCTTCTTGTTTTTCTTGAAGTCTGGAGTGACAATGGCCTTCCTACAGTCCTCAAGCAGCTCTCCCGTTCTCCATGACCTTTTGAAGAGGATGGAAAGTAGGTTGTCAATAACCTCTGCCAGCTCTCTTAGTACTTGTAAGTGCACCCATCAGGATCCATGGATTTATGATGTCCAGCTTGGCTAAGAGCTAAGACGACTCTTCTTTCCAGACCTTGTCTCCTAGCTCCAGGGCTCAGGCTTCATGAGGACTAGCTTTGGCAATGATGCCTGAAGCAAAGAATGCATTTAAAACTCCACCTTCTCTGTATCTTCCACCTCTAGGGTTCCCATGTTATTCACCAGTGGGCTCACATTTTCCCTAGCTTTCCTTTTTCTATTGATACACTGGAAAATGCCTTCTTATTGTCTTTGATAGCCCTTGCCAGATTTAATTCCAGATTTGCCTTAGCTCTTCTCTTTGCGTGTCTGCATTTGCTGACAACATTCCTGTATTCTTCCCAAGTGGCCAGCTTTGTTTTCCACATTATGTAAATTTCTTTCTTCCTTCTGACTTTCCAGAAGATCCTTAGTGATCTATGTAGGTCTCCTGTTCTCATGAACACCCTTACCCTGTTGAGCCCTGGTCCAGGGGATTGCCTTAAGTTAGACCTTTGAAGAGGCGAAATTCAGCTCATCTCAAGTTCAGGTAAAAATCCCACTAGTTTCTTTACTTTTTCCATAGACAATACTGAACTTCACCATTTCATGGTCACTGCAGCCAAGGTTGCCCCCAACCTTCACAACACTGACAAGTGTAATACAAGGTCCAGACGTGCACATCTCGTCACTGATTTCTCCACAACTTTTACTTAGATTAAATACAATCCTTCTGATAAATTTTCCTATATTACTCATCTACCAACAGAGTTTCACTCACTTATTTTATTTGTATTTATAATGGTTTTCTGTTTGCTGCCTTTTCACATTCAAAAATAAGTAAAGTGCCAATTATAACACCTGAATTCAATGTGATGCATGTTTTACTGCTTTGTAGAGATGTTGAAAGTCTTAATATCAGTCTATGTACTTTATTCATAGAAAGAGAGAAACTTAAAAGAAAAGCAGAAATGTAGTAAATAATCTTGTTTCTTTGGGGAAAAAAAATCCTCTCAATGCACTGATGTATGTTCTGTTGATGAAGATATGCCTACTGGAGACATGTAGCTCAATTTACTTTCAGTTTGCAGCATAGTGTGCTTTACAGGAGAAAAGTCCAGAAAAGATATCTGATTATTAGACACACTTCTATTTGGTTATTGCACAATTGATTGGTATGCTCTTCACTCTTTTTTTGGTCACAATGGATAAAAAATTTCTATTCCACACTATCTTTAACAAAATGTCTATAATGCTAGTGCTGTAAAAATGTGTACACATGCTGAATACTTAGCAATAATGCTTCGGAAAACATTTCCAAAATATCAGCTAATTTGTATTCCTACTGCCCGAAACAAGCAAATGTTTTTGATTTTGTTACACAGTTGGAGAGATGGAAGTGGACAGACTTTCACAGAAAGACACAAGAGAAGCTGGCATTTGAGTCAGCATCAAAACCTAGAAACATCTGAAATTTGTAACTGCTTGTGAAAGGTGACCCATACTGAGTTACCTTTCTTCTCTGGAGCAGCTGAGAAAATCAGAGAGGACTGTATTTCTTCTCCCCACATAGCACTGATGGCACTGCAAAAGAAGTTTCAACATAGCTACATGTGCTTACCTGTATATATACACACTGTTCATCCTTTTGTGCATCCTGTAGGACTCCTGTAAAAGAAGTTAAGGAAATCTAATCAAAGAATCACAGAATCTCAGAACATTAGGGATTGGAAGGGACATCAAAAGATCATCTAGTCCAATCCCCCTGTCACATCAGGATCACCTAGATGCAGTCACACAGGAACATATCCAAGCAGGTTTTAAACATCTTCAAAGAGACTCCACAACCCCACTAGGCAGCCTGTTCCAGCGCTCCATTACTCTCACTGTGAAGTTCCCTCTCATATTTATATGGAAACCTCCTATGTTCCACCTTACACCTACTGACCCTTGT